>JAVJIF010010014.1:0-140563 GCA_038442645.1 Agave tequilana
GCGGGTACTCTTGTCCACGAACACCACCAGAGGAGGCGCGGCGCCAAGGCACCGAGAAACCCACGAGACGGAGAGAAGAGGGAGGGGAGAGAGAAGAGGAAGCCAGGGGCGGATGGAGAGAGAGCGAGTCGCCGGGCCACGAACTGAAACCCTGGGAGGGGAAAGGGCCCCAGCCCGAAAGTATTCGGTCAGCGGTTAATTTAAAAACGTGAAATTAACCAACATAAAACCATAAGTGGGTCCATTCTCAACAATTAAATAAAAGGAAGGAAATAAAAAAACAGAAAAGATATATCAAAAACAATAATTTGATCCTTAATACAATAAACTACATAAAACAAAAGTAAATTTACACACTCACTTACTCTGTTTACACTTACGCCCCCAATTAGCCTCCCCCCCTCCAAAATGCATTACGAATCTTCAATAAAAATGTATATAAATATTGTCAACTGTAAAATTACACAAGGGTTCATGATCACTAACCCCCAACCTCAACAAACAAAACTAGAAACAACCCCAACCCCAACCCCACCACCACCACACTACCTGCCATACCCCCACAAATCCATCTCCTCACACCTTGGCTGCTGCTGTGACATCTGATTCATCTGATTCATGCTGTCAAGCACAGCCCAACCGTTCGTCGCGCCGGCGGCTTCTCGGTCCTGATCGATCTGCTCGCACCCGTCAACTGAAAAGTCGTAGCCGGTCGGCTGCCGGGGATTAGGGAGCAGGTCCTGCACCTGTATTTGGGAGTAAGGGATGGTTGGCAGCTGGTGAGAGTAGTGCAGGGCTAGTTCTGGCTTGTACAGGCTTGTGGCCTGGGGGTGCAAATGGTGGTGGAAACTGCTTTGCTGCTGATGGATGTAAAGGGCCGGGGACGGGTCGTGGCCCGTTGCGGCCGTCACAGGGCCCGTCTCGTGGCCCTGGCTCGACCTCCCTTCGCCCCCGCCGCTCGTCTTGAAGAAGCACTTTTTTTTGAAGACACGGCACACTACCCATCCGTCCTCCTGTGAGAAAACGCGAAGACTTTTCAAATGTTAGTTTGAAGGTGGATCCCATCATGTTATTTTCTTTAAATTCGGCCAATTTTTTTTATAAGTTCTTTAAACTTTTATGGTTTTTTAAGAAAACAAGTATCACTTTTATAGTTAAGTTGCCCTACAAAATTATTGTAAACTTTTAATAACTATCAAAAAAAACACCCTGAACTTTTCATTCAGCATAAAAAAATTACCATAAACTGTTGAAAAGTATCAAAATTAACATAGTTTAAGTTGAGAACTTTTTTTTTTTTTGGTGAAAACCATGAAAGTTTAAGTAGATATTAAGAAATTTAGCCATTAAATTCACCTAAGACATAAAATTTGTCTAGAGTAAGGAGAGGAGAGTGATTACATTGCCGCCGTCTTGATCATCGTCTGACTCCTCGAGACGGTACTCATGCATGATCCAGTCGGTCTTCTGACCGTGGGGGGCGCGGCCGCGATAGAAGACCAGTGTCTTACGCATGCCAATCTTCTTGTAGCTGCTACGGATGCACTTGTCACGGCCGGTCGCCTTCCAAAACCCGGCGTTGGTGGCACGGTTGGTGCGCGATCCGGTCGGGTACTTGCGGTCCTTGTGGCTGAAGAAGTACCACTCATTCTGAGGGGTGGCTCCTATCCTGCATCTCTCTGCATCTCCCAATTAGAACTAAATTTAATTAGATTTCGCAAAAATCAAATTTTATGTCAATTTACAAAGGCTCTCCCTACTTTCTTCCTCAAGAGATAGTCTAAGTACTCAAATGAGTACTAAAAAGACACTTAAAAGGATAATTATCAAGAGCCCCTATTTACTTCTTGTCGGATTGGGAAAGAAATAGAGGGGATTTGCATGAATCAAATATGTCTTTAATTACTTACTACTAGATGGCTTCAAATGGCCACATATTAGAATAAACATAGTTGCAAAAAAAATTGTCTTAGGTTGTAGATTGGTAGACAATTGCATGGTAGAAAGAGATGGGGTAGGTTTAATATTAAGGTGGAATAGATTGTTGTCTCTAGATTTCTCAACAAAGAAAATGAAGGAAATTTTATAAAAGAGTTGGAATGCTTTGAGATCAACAATCAGGGCTTCTTGAGATTGATTGGAGATTAAGTTGTGTTATGATGGTAAGAAAGATAAGCATGTTGGTGGATTGGAAATCACTATGTGAGGATCCACATACTTCATGTCTTCTCTGTATGTGTGTGTGCTATTTTAATTATCTTAACTTGGTACTTAATTTTTTAGTTTTCAGGGCAAACAAATGTTACAAAATATATATGATTTCTATGATTTAGAAGAATGTTTGTTAATAACAGAGAAATTAAAAAAATATGGAGGGTGGCTAATAAAAATTGTCTTAAATTTAAAAATCATTTATAGAGAGAAGTGTTAGGGATAAAAGCAAAAAAATCATTTACTATTGATTGTGAGAAATTAAGGACTATTATTAGTGAGTATTTCAAATTTATTAAAATATGGAATCCTAGTTGTGTTTCATGTTAGTTAGAGATGTATAGGCAGTACAAAATAGTAATTCAGTATCCAGATTCAGTTGCACCTAATTCATCTTATAATATTGTCCCAAACAGAACCAATTTACAATATTGTGCTTTTCAACTTGGAAAGAAATTTGAGTGAAACAACAATCAAATCAAGTAGAAGCTAATATGCAAGAGTTTAGAGGCAGAAATTTAGAGGTGTTCAATTTGTTAGGAGGATGAATTTAAAGAAATTGTGTGTGTGTGTGTGTGTGTGGGTGGGGGGGGGGGGGGGGGGGGGGGGGGGGCGTCTAGGGTTCAAATTATGATAAAGAAAGTTATCTTACTTAAAAAAAAAAAATTTAAAACAAAAAAAAAAAAAAAAATCTAATCAGCTCCTAATTTCCTTCCATAAAAATTCATATCAAGTATCATAAGTTGTTACAAAACCACAAAACAATCTCTGCAAATACCTTGAAGCAATTTATACTAACAGAAACAAATTTATAAGAATATAAACCCCAAAAATTGCAAAGTTCTCACTCCTCCTAACTTTATGCTCACTAAAACCACAATTATGCTCCATAAATATTATTTATCATAATTAACTATATATCAAATACCTAACATGCTTAATTCTCAATTATTAATCTAACTAATTAACTAAATTACCTTGCAACTCCCATGGCTCAACCTTATTCAGGTCAACCTCTCTAACCACCTCAAGATCAAACTTCTCCAAGGACACCTTCTTCTTGAGGTAGTACAGCAGCAGCTCCTCGTCGGTCGGATGGAACCGGAACCCCGGGGGAACTCCGGTGCTCGACGAAGACGAAGAAGCCATCAATATTTACTCAACCAATTCCTTGAAATGAGGTGGAGTTGTAATCTTTTCTGCGTGGGGTGGTGCACGTAGACTTTATATACGTTCATGCATGTGTGCCGAAAGAAAAAAGTTGACGCCGGCAGCTACGCCGGGGGGCTGGGGAAAAAGGCTGGGACACGTAGAAACTACGTTACGTGCATGAGGCTAACTAGAGGTTTAGGGGTTATTAACTATGATTTCTTGGTTATTATAAAGGGATTAACGATCCCGAGGAATATAATAGAATAGTGATTTGAATTTGTGTGGGATAATTTGATTGTGAGCAAAGCAATTGGAGTTAAAGTGAGGCGATCAGGCTGTGACTTCTCTTGGGAATTTGGCGATAGAACATTGAATATGTTAGAATAATGGGATTTTTTTTTTCCTTCGTTTGTCTCCCTCATTGACTTGGGAGTTTGAGAGGGATTAATTAAAAGTAGGTTAGTGTAAGTTGTATCCTCTTCATAGTGGGCCATTGGGTGAATTGCCAAAGAAAGTCCATGTCCATACCTCTTCTTCTCATCCTGACCTTCTCACTTCCTAGAAATTGTAGGGTAGTTGCCCCACATGAGTACAATATACATGCAAATTTATAAATATGAGTTAATTTTGTACAAAACCATCGTATCTAAAAGTTTAAGCTATTGAGTTATGCACTGACAATACATAGCAATTTATTAGACTCTCACCTCATGTTCTGATTAATTCATTAAAAGTTCATGTTTTGGTGAACAAATTCTTTTGCATACAAATGAGGATGAAAATCACATTGATTATCCCTCCATTTGCAATTAATATTTTCTGTTTGGTTGCCTATAGCTACTTACATTATTAATATCTCTCATTCGAATTATGATACTACTTGCAAGAAATAGACATCACGTGTATTGGTACTCTAAGTGCTTGAAGCCTAATAATTCAATATCAAAAGTAACTAGGGTTTGTTTAAGTTTTATTGTAATGAAAATAGTTCTTATGATATGTGAATTAAAGGTTTAAATTTATTATAACTGTGCCAACTGAAACCATTTCAAATTATCTACCATTGTGCTTTCCTGGCCTATTAATATTATTATGATATCAAGGTAGTTTGTAATTATTTTTTTTTAGAGAATCTTTGTAATTGTTATTGATATTGTTATTTCTTTTTTGTGAATAAAAATGGGTAATTCTTACTCTTTTCATCAAAGAGTAAGTAATGAATCCTACATTCAAATTATAATAAGAACAATGTAAAACAGAGAAACAAGAAACAAACTACAAATTTAAAAGAGAGAGAATAGCATAACACCCAACGTCAGTATTTGACATCCAACGTGGGTATTTGACCTCGTTAATCCCTAGCATGCCTACCAGTTACTGCGACCGGCTACTACCTACCATCGGCTTCATCTTCCGCATCATAGACAAGCTGTAGATAGGTGTTTGGTGGGAAAATTGAAGATCGAAGTGTAAATTTTTTATTTGATGGGAAAGAAAATTGCAACGGATCAATAATCCTTTTACAAGAGAGGGGAGATATTCAAGCTTAAATCTCCCCTTTTGTTTAATACCAGGTTTTTGATGTGGCGATGGAAAGTGAATCTTGTTTTCTATTGACCGGGTGAACGTTAAGACTTCTTGGGAATCTTCTCTTTGGATGGTGGACGAAGTAACACAGCTTCTGTCGAATAAGAATCTCAAAGAGACTTTAGGCAAGAACAAACTTGAACGCAGCAAGTTGTTAGAAGAGTTGAACTCTCTCTTTCTTTTAGCTGGAGATCTTTGTCCTTCTACGACTTACAACTGAAATTCTTCTGACCAGATTTTTCTCTGACGACCCCTTTTTCGTAGCAAACTGGGCTATTTATAGAGGTTTCAGGGGGTAAAAGTGTCCCCTAAAAATACTCCATAATGGGGGTTAACCCCCTCATTACGTGCGCAGTAATTGACCCAGTAATGAGGGCAGTTATAACCGAGACGCAGAGTTCCTCTGTAGTTGAAACGCGGGCTTCGGGCCTCGCGTTTAGCCATTGAGGTAACGCTTGAACTTCACATTTGGTTGAAATGTGAGCTTCAAGTTCTGCATCAAGTTTTGTGTGAGACGCGGGCTCCGGGCACTTCGTCTTGGTTATTGTGATAAAGTAGAGACGCGGGTTTGGACCCTCGCGTCTTGGTACTGTACTGATGCTACTGCACTAATGCTGAGACGCGAATTTCGACCCTCGCGTCTTGGTGCTAAGGTAGTGGCTATGATTAGCCTAGCGTCTAGAGTTTGAACTCTACTTTCTGATGACTTATCTTTAGAGATTTTTGGACAGTCTACATAACCCCCTCCAAAGTTTTTGATATTCCGCGGTTGACTGGGACAGATTTCGAAATACTTTGGACTTTGGTTAGATTCATACTTCTCATGATTAGACTGACAATCATTTGAGATGCTCTGGGCTTGATCCTGTCTGGAATGTGGTCTTCGTGAGTGTACTGTAAAACCCTTTGAAGCCACTAGAGATGATCGTGGTGAGTGTCTAGATACGCAGTCCAGACCTCCTCAGTGCTCTGAGCTAGTTGTTGGTATACTGTTGAACCAGGGGTAAACAGTCGTCTGCTTGTGTCAGTGTACTGTTGAACTGATCGCAGAAGTAAAGACTGGATGCAAGTCTTGTAGACGCAGGGGTCATGTTGCTTTAGAGACGCAGTCCTTACTCGGAGTGGGGACGCATCTATTAATTTGTTGAAGGAACGCAACCTCTGGAGGGACGCGATCTTTGAAGTGAAAACGCAGCTCTCACCCTGTTGACTAGACATAGCTCTAGTCTTGCTGAAGAGATGCGACCTTTGGAGGGACGCGATTTTTGTTAAACGCGAGTCCCGCGTTTTGGGCGCGTTGTCACGTGTCTGGCGGAGTTGAGGGGACATCCTTCCTTTGACATGCCAAATCGCATTTAAGACATATGCCACACGTCGGGTGGGGATTAGGCCTCGAGATATACGCCGCGTATATCTGCGGATCACTGTACCTATAAAAGACAACTGTCTTTCAAGAGTCATCATTAGACTCTTCTTCTTCTTCGCTGAGCTTTTTATCGAGAGTTAAGAAAAGCTTAAAGCTTTTTCCATTTTCATCGTCTTCAACACCGATTTCACAATTGCGATGGCACCAAAAGCAAAGCATGTTGCTTCGTCCTCGAGTGTTGCTGCTCCTGAGACTCAAATGGGCGGTCCTTCCACGTAGGAGGTCCCCACTTCAGGTAGTAAAACCATCTGATCTGGTTTCTACCATTGAAGAGGCTTAAAGAGTTCTCTTAACTCTTAAGTCTCTTTTGAATGTGAACCGCCAACGCGAGGCTCATGCCCGTGTTTGATTTTCAGACGCAGCTCTTGAATTGGTAGGCAAGATGCGGGTTTGACGACCTCCGTGTCTTTGCTTCATCAACTTGAGTCCGTATCTGTTTATTAAACGCGACCCTCATTTAGCCCTGCGTTTTGAGTTCAATACTCAGAATTTTTCTAAGTATGGGAGGTTTAGACACAGACTTCCTATGATTCTCGTGTCTTTAAGATTAGGCGTAAGTTTCAGTGATTCTCGCGTCTGAGTTCAACACTTAAAAAAGTTTCTAAGTTATGTATTTTGAAATGCAGGCTTCATGCAAGCCTCACATTTTTGAGTCTAGACGTGGATTTTGCTGATTTTCGCGTATTAATTCATTCTTGCGTTTGAATTTCAAACATCTAGCCACTTTCTTTTAGATTCCTAACTAAGTGTTGTCTTCTTTGCAGTGTGATACTCTTCCAACCCTTTGTCCAAGAAGTGCAACTTTAGGCACGTAGGTGGCGCTGATCGTAATCTGACCTTTGTGCTTCAGAAGACTGTCCCTATGACTACTGGTAAGTCAAAAGAGCAAAAGGAGAGGATCTCCAAGGCTAGTATAGTGACCCTTCTGGAGATTATCTCTGATGGGCTGTTCGAGACGGATTCCCGTACTCGCTAAGGAAGCCTGCTTTCTTCTTTGGTGACGCCATGATGAGAATGATAGGATTCTGCAAGACGGAGATTATAATAAGTGGCTTCATCAGATAGGGGATAGGAGATTCTTTCTTCCCAATATTGAGAGGATGTATTCCTTGTCCTATCTTCAGTATATGTCTATTCATCGTATGATGGAGTGGGATCTTTCTCGATTTGTCTCTGGCGTGTCTCTTGGCAGATTAGGTGCCAAAGAAGCATATCCTGCTGGTCATGGAAAAAATATCTTCGGTTATTTTCCGGGTTAGTCAGGTATGAATATCCGAAAGGAGAAACCCCTCAGCTTGCCGCCACCTTCATCAATCAGTTCTTGAAAGTTAGGGGTGATTTCCTGTCGATTTTCGCCCGCTCGGATGGGCCCATTCTACCGACAAATCATAGTGCGGTAGAATGGTCGGTTTGTTCTCGTTGAGCTCGGGGCTCTGCTGCAACAGGTGGGATTATACCATTCAGTTAGGGCCGTACAGTATGGCCTCCTGCAGAGTTCCCACAATTTTTATGGCGTCCTGGAGCATTATAATCCTCTGACGGGCACATTTTTTATCCCAGTTGGAGAGATGGGGCTTGCTCTTCATGAGCTATATGAAGTCATCGGGCTAGTGATGAGAGATGCCTCTTATGAAGAATACATCCCGACTTCTGAGGAGCTTCACCTTTTGAGGAAAGAGGACCCTTAGGTGTATGAGACATACTAGGAAGTATTGTGCCACTTCTACATCTGCGGGCAGATATCCTCCTGGAGGAACAGGGGTGTCAAGCAGATGTCTTGAGCGAGCTATCTGTTCAACGGCATAAATGAGAAGGATAACCCAGTGGCTAGTCGGCTCCTTGCACTGACGAGAAAATTGCTGAGAGAATTAATGCCTCTATAAGCTCCTACACCACCGAATCGAACGAGGACACTTTCAGACCTGATACGATTTTTGTAATTTTCATCACCAGGTCTGAGTTCCTATTTCTGACCGGGCTCTATTGGCGGGCTTCCTTATGCTGTGGTTGAAGCGTGTGTGGTTCCAACGCTGCCATATGAAGTAATCATTGTCGATGTGGTGTACAGGGCGGTCTTACTTGCCTACGGGAAGTCTATCGCTCTCCTTCCAGCGATGGTGGCCGGACTTCAAAGTGGATTATGGGCTCTAGTTAAAAGCCTGTGCCTAGTGGAGGCCATTGTAGATTCTGAGGGTAGGTCAGCGGTCGATTCGGAGGGAAGGCTAAGAGTGAAGACCCCTAACCCTAGGATCGAGCTTCCATATACATACCTGATGGCCTGGTACGTTATGCACTGCCCTTCACTGATGACGATGATGCCTCTTTTCGAAGGTTTTGTTCCCTTCGTGCAGAAGCTGGAGAATTCAAGCTGGACTCACTACTCTATGTTCGTTGTTCAGAAATCCATTCTGAACATTTTGAACTATCAGCTCGACCGTTGCTTCCCTGAGATTGCTAGTGCGTCTTACGGGGATAAGTTTGTTGACCTTACGTGACCAGATGATTCATAAGGCTGCCATCGAGAGTTTTCTGGTGGCTGATCAATATTCGGCCTGGATATCTAATCTTCCAGCAAGGAAATTCATGTACGATCGAGCCTTACATGCCCAATCATTTTGCTCGGCAGTTCGGCTATGATAATTATATGTCGGCAACCCTAATGCCGGCCTCTGCTTTAGCGAAAATTTATTTAAAGGTGCCCGGGGCGTGGTACTACAGTGTAGCTGGAGGGACAAAAGCTATTTTCAGCCTGCCTTACAAGACGCCCAATTGTCATACTAGCCTCAGTTTCTGTAAATGGTACTCCCGGCTAGTAGGATGCCTGATTTTGTAATAAATACCTCTTGCATTAAGAGCATCAAGGCATCTTATGAAACCAAGTTGGAGTCTAACAAAACGTGTGTGAGGTATGGACGAGTATCGGGCAGCCGAGAGGGAAACAGGAGGGGAAGCATGGATGGAGCAAAGGACAGTAGCACCTAAGGGGCAACCTGCTAAAAAGAGTTGGCAGGTTGTGGCCAAACGTTCCCGCGGCTCTGCGTCCAAGGGTGAGCCTATCTCGAAGAAGGTTAGGAGGGAATCGGAGGCTGAAGCTTTGATGCCCAAGGTAGTTTCTCCTGGTGTTGAGGAGCAGGGGGAGGAAGAAGAAGAGGAGGAAGAAGTCCCGATCCTTCGATCTCACGGTCTGTGCAGGAGGGGTCCCATGATCCTAGAGGAGGGAGAGCTCGCGGATGAACCCATCATCGCTGAAGAGGTCCAGGGACCAGAAGTTGACTTGGTGGGGAGGGATGGCATTGAGATTTTAGGAGTCTCAACTCAGCCTGGACCTTCTTCAGTTCATAAGAGAAGGGTGGAGGTGCAATAACCTGGGTCTCCCAGTGTATTGATGCCCATCTCGTGGGTTATCGATCCCAGCCCTACTACCAGAGTATTCAGTGGTAAAGTCTCAATCGCTGAAACCTCTTGTGTTGAGCTGTCGTCTTCATCTCTGAAGAATATGGATATTATTCTGGCGAAGAAGTCAATTTTGGCGATGAACCCGCTCTTCCTGACACAAGCAACTTTTCGCATATCTCAGAGGAAGAGAAACAGTTTTTCGTCCCTGTGACGGTTTCGCCGATAGCAAGGATCGCAGCCACTGAAGGTATTTTCTTTGTCCTCTTGAACTGGTTCCCCATCAAGTTAGGAATGAGTTCTAATATTTCTTTTGACTTTCTTCTACAGGGCTAGCTGCCGGTAGTGAAGCCAAAACTTCTTCTCATATTGAGGAGATGATCCAAGAGCTGGCCCAGCAGGAGGGCCTTGAAGCTTTCGATACCAGGATGCTTCATGATGGTGCAACCACCGAGGTCGGAGAGCCCTCATCCCCTTGTGGCTTATCCAGGGATTTGCCATCTTTAGATCCTCAACCTGGTAAGAGAATACTGATGTGTTGGATACTCTCCTTTTCATCATTATCACTGACGTTTAATGTTATGGTTTACAGAAAGCATTGGGGTAGTTCAAGTGGAGGATCCTGCGGCAAGCCTTGGTGCAGAAGATAGCACAGTTCAAACTTCGACCGGGGAACCCAGTGCCGTGGAGTTTGCTGTTGCTTCTGTTGCTGTGTAAGCTGTTATAACAGTAACTGTCCCAGAGGTATTGGTGACGACCTCAGTGTCTAACGAGCCTGTTGTTGGCCTCACCCTTGCACAAGTTGAATTGGTTCCTATCTCTCGTTCTGTCATGGAAAGGGGGTCCGGGTGTACATCAGCAGGGTTATCTCCAACTAATAATATCATGGAAGTGCTAGCCGTCAAATGGTGTCACAATTTTTTGCTTCCAT
Source organism: Agave tequilana (assembly GCA_038442645.1). NCBI lineage: Eukaryota > Viridiplantae > Streptophyta > Magnoliopsida > Asparagales > Asparagaceae > Agave > Agave tequilana. Next base: position 10,701 of record JAVJIF010010014.1, read on the forward strand.
GAGGTCCTGTATCGACTTGGTCCTTTCCGGGGGCAGTTCCTTTGAGTTTGCCAGATGCTTCTTGAGAATCAGATCAAGAAACATCAGTCATGCTGGGAGTCATTCGCAGGCTAGGGCGTGTCTGATGCTGGTTGAACAGCTGGAGAGCCCCCTAAAGGAGCTCAAGATCTTGGAGAATGCTGGCTCAATGGATGAGGCTCGGTCAACACTGAGTAAGCTCCTCGCTGCTCAAGAACACGAGCGAAAGGAGATAGAGGAGCAAATGGCTGAAGAAGCCCGCCATCTCCAGCACTTCCAAGCTAACTACCAAAGACTGATTGGCGATTTAAAGGAATCTAAAATCGTCATCCAGAGTGCAAAGCAAGTTATCACCACTGCTCGGATTACTATTTTCAGGGCACAAGCCTTAATTGAGGCCAATGAGCAGAAACTTACTGTTGCTAGAAAAAGGCTGGAAGAGCTGGAGGCTGCCAAGACGCAGGTTCAAGAAAACCTTAGTGCTTATTCCTCCAGGTTGGAGTCTCTTCAGGCGCAACTGGCTACGAGGAGATTCTTGTCTGAGGAAGAGTTACAGGTCCAAGCTTTGGTGGAAGCTGAAAAGACACGTCAACACGAGATGCATCGCCTCCGAGAACAAATCTGTTCTTTGGCGAAATAGGATTATTAGCCTTCTTCTCTCTTTTATTTTAACACTCCATCTATCGAATGACAGCGTTTGTGTTACTTTATCATTTTTAAGTCAAATAACAAAAGTTCTCAAATTTTGTCTCGTCTTTATCCTTTCAGAGTCTTTTACTGCCTGAATGAACTCAATTTTCATAGTTGTACTCCTTAACTGTTTGTGAAAACACGGTCCTTAGTTGTTTTGATAGGATACGATCATGAATAATAAATTCAGGCTGCACTGAGTTCTTGAGAGAGACGCGGCTCTCATTTACAGTGGAGACGCAGTTTTAGATTCCTCAAGAATGACACTCGGGTCTTCAGCTAGTTGATGAGGACGCAACTTTAACTCAATAGAAATGCGACTCTGGTCCTTTGAGATGGTATAAACTCAGGCTGTACTGAGTTCATGATTGAGATGCGGCTTTCATCTGCAGTGGAGACGCGATTTTGGGCCCCTTAAGAATGCGCGGCTCTGGATCAATAGAGACGCGACTCTGATCCTTGAGAGGGCGCATGCTTGAAGCGTGAACCTGCGCTCTTGATAAAGGAGACGCGGCCTTTAGGTTCAGGACGCAGCCTTCAAGTTCTGGACACAGCCTTTAAGTCTAGTGAATGGGCGGCTCTGGCTCAATAGAGACGCGACCCTGGTCCTCTGAGAGGGGGCATCCTTGAAGCGCGAACCTGCATTCTTGATAAAGAAGATGCGGCCTTCAAGTTCAGGACGCAGCCTTCAAGTCTTGTGAATGGGTGTGAGCTCAAGACGCAATCCCTGAATAGTCGTGGAGGGTGGACCCCACTAGCTGAGGAGATGCGGCTCTAGACCACTTCAGGAGACGCGGTTGTGGACTCTTCGGTAGGAATGAAATGTATGCAACCCTCAGGTTTATGAAAGGTCGTGGACTTGTTGACACGACCTTTGAGTCTGCGCCTGATGCCGCTTTGTTACATGCATCACATCTTAAAGATCTTGTTGGATCTTTTAATGCCAAGTCGGTGTTGACGATTGGGGACTTGTGTCCTTCGATGTTTCCCAAAGTAGCAATCCACGCGTCAGCTCCTTATTGGGCTTGATGTTCGTGCAGGAATTAAGGCTGATGGCTTTGATTTTTATGTCATTAATGGTAAGCCTTATGTTTGCCTATAAATAGGCCTCACCCCCCTTAACAGTCCATTAGTTAGACTATTTCCCTTTGAGAGCATGCGCTCGAGGGTCTTCGTCTTGATTTATCTATCCTCCCTTCAAGGAGATGTGTTCCAATGAACAACAAGAACTCAAAGTTTTCATACTTTCCTTTAATCTTTTCCAAAGATTATCACTGTCAAGTGATTTCAAGATCAAAAAAATATCGCCTTGAGTGCTTTTACGGCCGCGCCTTGATGAATAAAGTTCAATTTCTACAGAATTCTTCCTCGGGTAGGAATCATTTGTTGCCATGAAATACTCAGTCCCACTGAGTTTCTATTTTCCTGTCCATTGAAGAAATTTGATCTCTTGATTTTTCTCTTGAAGTCTGATTGATGCGCCCGTGTTTGGTAGTCACGTCTTTCAGACTTCTTGATCAAGCGCGCGCTGGCTGACTTTCAATTCTAAGTCACAAGTCCTTTGAACGTGAGTGTGATAAACTTTGTGCTCGGATCTTGAAACGCGAGCTTTGTACACGAAGCTCACATTTGAGGTCCTTGACTTAGAGAATTCTATCTCTTTTGAGACCTCTGGGCTTAGATTTGGCAACTCTTGTTTCCCAAACACGGGTGTGGCGACCCCTGCGTCTGGGCTACCTCGTGTCTTATATCTTGGACGTGGGTCTAAAACCATACCACATTCAGATCTGCACTGGTCAATTCCACGACTGAAGTTCACAACTTCAGTCTCGCGTCAGCCCTTCAGCTTTTCTGTTCCTAACTTAACAGAATTTTTAACCATTTAATTTTTTGTTTCTTGCAGTTCTGGCAGCTTCAGTCAGTCTTTTGCATTTTTGCTGGGTTCTTGGGAGAATATTTCGACCAGCCAGCTTGTTCGAGCTCTTGAGATATCCGTCAAGGCCTTATTGGACATGACGCACCAATATTGCTTCAGATTTATCATGGTCACAGTGGGTATGGTGGTGGGTATGGACCCCTCGTAGGTCACGGGAAAGAGGACGTCACTAGTAAGGTCTTGGATCCTCCCTTCACCAATCTTACCCCCAGAAGTGACATCGACAAAAAAACCCATGCTCATTGGATGACTTTCTGGTGGTAGAGATGCTCATTAAGCGAAGGATTATAGTCCACACCAGTTGGTCGGGTGGTGGAATCAGAATGTGCCTCTGCATTTCGACCTCGAGAAACACTATTGTTCTCGGTTAGCGATGAGCTTCTTCAATGTTTACATCATGCATCATGATGTGACCAGCACTCAGTCGTCTCAACACTGGTCAACTGCTACATGATTCAGTGAAAGAAGAGAGGAACCTTTCTTCGACGCTCTTCCAAACATCTTATATTTTGAGCAGTGCAGATGTCTGGAGGAGTGAGTGCAACCGTTCACTGAGAGAGAGGGACTTCTTTGTACTCCTTTATTATAACACTCAATCTTATTGTATAAGAGAGCGTCTTGTATCACTTTCATATGTTTGAATATAATAAAAGTGACACTTTTTTTGTCTTCTGATATGTCTTAAATTCCTTTTTTGCATTGAAATCAGACACATAGAAGTAGAAACTCTTGACTTGCTAGAAATGCGATAATTAACTTAACAAGTCAAAGTTAGGAAAAATACCGTTTCAGGAGTTTAAGATTAATATCAGAGGTGTGATATTAACTTGACAGGAATGTAAGTTAGAGGTGTGATATTAACTTGGCTTAACGGGAGTTTTCAACTTCATTGAGAAGATGGAAAATATCACTATCATAGGTGTAATGTTAAACTTGACAGTGAAGGTAATACTAGAGGTGTAATTTTGAACTTGGCATTAATCATCTCGACTTTGATAGGGAAGTTTAAGGGAAAGTCATTGTCATAGGAGTATTGTTAAACTTAACAATGAATTGGATGCTAGAGATGTGATGTTAAACTTAGCATCGCACATCTCAGCTTCATTATGAAAGCCTGAGGGAAAGTGACTGTCAGAGCTTTATTGAACTTGGCAGCAACTTAATCACTATTAGAGGTGTAGTGTTAAACTTAACAGTAATTTGTCAGAGGTATAATGTTAATCGGACGGTGGTTGATTTACGATATGAGCAACTTTGAGGACTTTTCATTCTATTAATGAGAATTGAAAAGTGAAGTTTGGAATGTCAGAGGTGGTTTGCGATAGGAGCAATGTTGAAGACTTGTCATTCTATTAATGAGAATTGACAAGTGAAGTTTAGAATATCAGAGGTGTAGTGTTAACTTGACAAGAATTTGATGACTTGTGACTCTATGTGGAGGAGAGACAAGTGAAGTTTATACTCGCTGGGGAGTATTGAAATTCTTCATTGTCAGAGGTGCAGTGTTAACATAGCAATGATTGCATTTATGGACCTACCACTCTATGGAAGAGAATTGTTAGGGAATTTTGGGTGGAAAGTAAAAATGAACTGTTAGAAGTTTAATATTAACGTATCAATAGTTAATATCCTCAGACATGAGAAATTTGCCGTTCGAGGTGTAATATTAACATAACTGTGAGGATTTCTAATGAGTTTTGTTGTCAGAGGTTTAATATTAACTTGATTGAATCCACTGGGGATTGAAAAATCTAGTTTGTCAGAGGTTTAATATTAACTTGACTGAATCCACTGGGAATTAGAAAATCTGATTTATCAGAGATTTAATATTAACTTGAGTGAATCTATTGGGGATTGGAAAATCTGGCTTGTCAGAGGTTTAATATTAACTTGACAAATCCCAATTCATTTCATTAGGAAGATGAACACATGTATTTTTGTGGCCCTACCATTCTGTGAGTGAGAATTGGCAAGAGGTTTTGGAGGAGAGGATGGGACCAAGTCCCTTAGGATTTTTAGCAAACCTTACCAATCAACAGATTTGGTGTGCCTTTACCAACTACTATTTGATTTGGGCTAACCATGCTATTCCCCTCAGCATTATAAGTTGTCAAAACTTATGTTGGACTTAAAAGCCAACATTTTCCTCCATCATTAGCCGTCGGAGACGTCGGATGTTAGTAGAAGAGTAACTAAATTAAAACTAAAGTTTTGCATTTTGTTTCTTCTTCAAATTTTACATCATGCATCATGATGTAACCAGCTTGATTAGCTTGATGTTGATTGACCGTGATGTGATCTAATGAAGGGAAGAAGCTTTTTTTGGATCTAGAGTTTTGATCAAAGGTGTAGTATTAACCTGATCAGGAGAAGCGTACTCTCAAGGATAGTATTTCTTCAAGAATTTGACATTAGTTGGCATCATGAGCGTATCACCGTCTGAGGTTATGAGGCGATATGCTCCATTTAAGTAGACCGACTCTACTACAAATGGTCCTTCCCATTTGGGTTGGAATTTTTCTTTGGTCTTATGAGTCATCATCATAGGTCTTTGACAGCTAAGACAAGGTTACCTTTCTTGAAAGTTCGCTCCTTGACTTTCTTGTTGAAGGCTCTGGTAATTGAGCTTGATAGAGCTCGATTTACTGTTGAGCTTGTAGGCGTTTATCGTCCAAAGCCTCCAGCTCTTGGAGTCACAGTCGATGCTTCTCCTCATTTTTCATCTCTGCTGTCAAGGTGACACGTAGAAATGGGATTTAGATTTCTAATGGGAGTACAGCTTCACACCTATATACCAAGGAGAAAGGTATAGCCTTCGTCGGGTTTCGACCGTCGTGCGATAGGCCCATAAGTATTCACCTAACTTGTCGTCCCAGTCACGTTGGCTTTTTGAGACGGATTTCTGGAGAAGTTTTCTAATAGTCTTGTTCAAAGCTTCTATGAGGCCATTAGCGGCTGAGTAGTAAGCCGTTGAGGACACACTCTGGATTCTGAAATTGTTACAGAATCTCTGAAAAGCCTGGCTGACGAACTGGGGCCCATTATCATGAATAATCCGTCGTGGTACACCAAAGCAGTAAATGACGTAATGTTTAACGAATTTGATCACGTCTGATGCTTTTACCTCCCTCAAGTGAATAGTTTCAGCCCATTTAGAGAAATAGTCGGATATAGCTAAAATGAACCGATGGCCTTTAGATGAAGGTGGGCTGATAGGACCGACTACGTCCATTCCCCACATCTCAAATGGCCAGGTTGAGGTTGTAGAGTGAAAATATCCTGGTGCTTGATGGATGAAGTCACTATGGACCTGACAGAGGTGACATCGTTTGGCGTAAGTGATGGCGTCAGGGATCATCTTAGGCCAATAATATCCCAGTTTTTGGAGTCGATCCCCAAGCTTCGGACAAGGCTGATGAGCTCCACACATGCCAGCATGCACTTCTTTGAGTGCTTCCTGTGCCTCCTTTGTGGCAAACAGTGGAGTACTCCATCATGCGATCGGCGATACAATGTTCGCGTGATCGCATTATAGTAGAATTTGGGGGCTTTCCTTCCAATGATAGCCGCCTCTTGGGATCATCAGGAAGGATGTTATACAATGCATAGTCGATAAACGGGAATCGCCAATCCCTGAGTTCTGGACCTGTTGAAGTCTCTAAAGCTTCTTTGCCTTGACAGTCTTCTGTCGGTTTTTGGTGATCTTCAAAAGCGGTTCTTGGGCAATACAAGTCATGGTTGTAGACAAGTATTTTCTCTACTATCATAGCTGGAAGGCTTTAGGAGGCTGCGAGAGATGTCAGTGCATATGCGTGCGCATTTTACTGGCGTGGTACATGGTCGATGAAAAAGTTTCTGAACCTTTTGGTCATAGAGATAGTTGCGTTGAAATAGGGTACTAAGTCTTCATGCCTGACTTCATACTCTCCGCGAACTTGGTTAACAATGAGTTTAGAGTCACCGTATGCTTCGAGATTTTTAACGCCAATCTCATCGGCGATTTGCATTCCAATCAAGAGGGCATTGTATTCCTCTACATTATTGGAGCATGGCTCAGTTAATGAGAATACATGAGAGATCACGTAGTTCTGTGGGGAGACCAGTACTACCCCCACTCCTGCTATGACATGCCCCTGCGGACCTGTTCTCGATGCACCGTCGAAGAAGAGTTGTCACACCTGTTCTTCAAAAGATGTATGGGTCAGACATATTTCAGTGACCTCGTCTGGGAGATTCTCGTAAAGTTCGGTTATTCTCGGATCTGGATATTCAGCCAGGAAATCTTCCACCACTTATCCCTTTACGAATTTTTATGGTAGAAAGCGCATCTTATATTAGGAGAGTAGTATGGCCCATTTTCCAGTTGACCATTTAGTGACGATGGCTTCGTCATGAGCAACCTCAAAGGGTTGACTTTTTATATGACATTTATAGTTTGGCCCATCAAGTAGTGTCGCATTTTCTGGACAGCGAACACCAATGCTAAACATTCCTTTCGAATGGGTTATACCAATGTTCGGCTCCGATCATGGTTCTGTTCAGATAGTACGTTGCTGCTCATGTCCCTGATCATTATTCTGGGCAAGTAAAGTTCCTAAGGAATGGTCCATCGCTCGAACATATATCAGGAAAGGTTTTCCTGAAACCGAAGCTGTAAGGACGGGTGGTTGCATGAGGTATCATTTGATTTTCTCGAAAACTTGTTGGCAAGCATCGTTCCAGATGAATGAGACGCCCTTCTTCATTAATTTGGTGAAGGGTTGGCATCTTCCGGAGAGATTTGAGATAAACCTCGGATGTACGTTAGTCTCCCTTGCAATCCTCTAAGCTCTCTAAGATTCCTTGGAGGTTGCATCTCCTGGACAGCACGGACTTTTTCTGGGTCTAAGTGAATTCCTTTGGATGTCACCACAAACCTTAGGAATTTACCGCTGGCTACCCCTAGGAAAGATTTGGTGGGGTTCATCTTCAACTGATGTGCCCGCATGATTTTAAAAACTGTCTTCAGATCTGCTATGTGGTCGCCCTGGCGCGGCTTTTTACTACAATGTCGTCGACGTAGCATTCCACTGTTTTACGCATTGTTTGTGAAAATTGCATTCATAGCTCTCTGATATGTTGCCCCAGTGTTTTTTAGTTCGAAGGGCATGACAGTATAGCAATATACCCCCAGTGGTGTCGTGAAAGAAGTATGCTTTTCATTATCAGAGTACATTTGATTTGATGGTATCCTGAGAATCCATCCATGATGGACATTCGTTCAAACCCGCACGTATTGTTAATCATGACATCCGTGATTGCGAGAGGGAATTCTTCTTTGGGACAGGCTTCATTTAGATCGCAAAAATTGATGCAAATCTGGATCTTCCTATTTTTCTTGGTAACGGGGATGATATTGGCTACCCAATCAAGGTATTGCTCCTTCCTAATGAAGCCAGAGTCTTTAAGCTTTTTAACTTCCAACTGGATTGCTTTCATTATTTCTGGACGAAACCGTCGCTGCTGCTGTTTGACTAGCTTCACGTCTGAATTAATGTTAAGGCGACGCATAGCCACTCGAGGATCAAGCCCAGGCATGTCCTCGTAATTCTAAGTGAAAACATCTATATGCTCTCACACAAGAGATATTAAATCTTCTTTCTCGGAGGGTGATAGGCTTTCGCTTATAAAGATGGGCTCAGGATTAGCCTCATCTCCCAGATTAATCTGGGTGGTCTTATCTTCCGTGGGTGGTTCGCGTTGTTTGAAGCGAATATCGCAGAAAGTGTTTTGGTGTTTGATCTAAGGATATGTATCAGACTGATCATTTCATCATCTCCGTCTTCCAGGTGGCTTGTTGAAACTATGTTTACTAAAAGTTCTCTAAAGAAGCTGCCGACACTAACATCTGACTCCTATGATGACATGCCAGATGAGTAATTATGGTATAATGACTCTTCAGACTCGGAGGCTGACGGAATTGGAGTTGACACATAGCCCAAACCCCTGCGAGTTCGATGGTAATAGTCAGGGGTCTTCCCTTTCAGAATGATGAAGATCGAAGTAGTGTTCTTCTTTCTTTACCGAAGTTCAAGCTAGGACCATTTGTTAGATCATACCCATCCTTTCCATCATTCTGAGTACATTTGGATCATAATGAGAGAACAGAGGATATTCGTTCTCGCTTTCTGAATCTTCGCGAGACATCAATTCGGACTTAATTCTTCCAAAAAGAATTGGTTTTGGCCTTTGCGTCTTGCTGAGACCATGAATACTGATTCTTGCGCATCACTGACTTCTTGATACGTTTTGAGGGATGGCTTCATTGGTACATGCAATGATGTCAGAGCATCCATTGCCGACCAGGGGTCACTATCCACCTTGATACTAGTGTCTGAAGGCACTGAATCAGAAGCAAACAAAGAAAAGTAAGCCAAATCTAGCTCTTCATTAATATACCACTCGTCTACATCATCGGCGGTGTTATTAACATCGAGCTTATTAATGCTCGTTACAAGTGAATTTAATTCCCACATGCACTCTTCTTCCGCCTCTGGCTCAGTGTCACCTTCATTACCAGAGTCTGGTTCCTCTGGCTGCGGGTTCTCGCTTGTCCCCAGAGAGTTTTGGTAAAGGAGGGAGTCTGTGAAATAGTTCTCTACCCCCTTGAATGGATGCCTTTTGGCAATCAACGTTCGAACTTTCCCACTTCCGTCGATGTACTTCATAACTTGATGTAAAGTGGAGGGGACGATGGAATTATGATGAATCCACGGTCATCCGAGCAGCAAATGTACAAAGTGTCGGCGTTTATCAGATAGCACATTACTTCAGATCTTAGATCTCTAATCTGGCATTTAAGCTTGATCTTCCCCATCGGGCGCGTACCGTTGGCGTTGAAATTATAAATGGTAGTTTGGGTGGCGCTCAATCGGTGGTTGGGGATCCCTAAGTGCTGCATGACCTAGCGAGGCATGATGCTCAATGTGGATCCTGAATCTACCTGAATGCGGCTCACTTTAGACAATCCAATTTACCCTGTGAAGTACAGGGGCCGATCATGTTTCCCTTTGACCTGCATGTCATCTGATGTAAAGGTGATGCAAGGAGCATTTTGAGAGATATGGAGGCAGTCCTCTTCATCTTCCTCCTGTGGTCCAGCTAGAATCTGGGCCATGAAGACCTCAGCGTCAGCTAAGGCTTCTCTCAGAGATTCTCTTGTTGACTTTGACAGTCTCAGGAGCTCGTAAAGGGTGACTCTGGTTGGGATATTGGCCGGTTGGGCCAGGACATCAAAGCAGGAAGGTGTTGGAAATCCTTCCACGTTGTTCTTTGGGAGAGCCTTGGAAAATCGAAGCTCTTTCTGCTTCTCCACAGGTTGCTTTGCGAAGGGCTTGGAAGTAGGTTTAGAAGGGCTTGCCACCATCTCGTCATACTTCTTTAAATATGATGACCTGAACGAGTTTCTACCACGAGCGGTTTTTTGAGCTCTGTGGCAAGGACGATTATTTCTCTTTTGAATTGGTTAGTGAGGGAACATCGTTTTCTGCTTCCCGAAAAAAGCACACACCACATTGCAGGACGAAGCTTTCGTCTTACCTTTGGACTTTTTGTTGGTAATAGTAGTCCATTGTTGGCCATCCATAAGGTCAAGATGAACCTACATAATTTCTTCTTGAGGTATAGGGATAGGTACAAAACCTTTCTCCTGCTGATGATATGGGTCCGTATTAATCATTCTTAGTTTCCCTTTCGGGGCGGGAACAACTCTGGGCGGTGCTGGAGGCTGTTTTCTAAACTGAAGAAATGATGTCATATTAGCCATAACTTTCTTCTGCTCTGGACGGAGCTTTAGCACTTCTGCATCGATCAAAGCTTGAAGGATATCTTTGAAGACATAACAGCTCTTGGTGGGCGCCCCTAGCATCGTATGTACAGGCAGTAGTTAGGATTGTCGGACTTGCCGACTTCCTCAGGACGTCTAGCTTCAGGATGCTTCAATCTGTTACTCTTGTTGAGTAACTTGAACAACGAATCGACATGTTCATCCTTGAAAGCGTACTGCTTGTTGGCGCGTGGCTGACTTAAAGAACCACCTCCCTGGTCGGCTGAGATTTGACGGGGGATTTTGTCTCTGTTGCCAATGTATCTTTTCTTTTTTTATTGAAAAGATATTTCTGGCGCGCACCTTGTCGACTTTTCGGGTTTGGGTTTGTTTTCTTCTACCCTAACCCTGGCGATAATTTCTTCAGTCTGTTCACCTTGCTGGACCAATTGCTTTCAGGTGCGGCTTTAAGCAACTCCTATCTGGTTAGGAGTGAAGTTTGTAGATTGTGGCGGCATGTTTCTACAAGGGTGGCCTGGGTCATACAGCTAGGACATCGGAGTGCCATATTCTGAAATCTCTCCACAGATATTTTGACTGATTCTCCTTTTCCTTTCTTTGTTGCCAGGTGAGCGGGCATTGTAATTTCCGAGTCGTCTTCAAAGAAGCGTGTCAGGAAGAGTTTTTCCAAATCACCTCAGTTTTTGATGGAGCCTTCTAAGAGTTTCATGAACCATTCAAAGGAAAGTCCTTTTAGAGTGCTGATGAACAAACTTGCCATGATGGCATCATTATCTACTATATTTCCTATCTGAGACTTGAAGTAGTAGATGTGTTGGTTCGGTGACCCTTTGCCATCGAAAGCTTGAACTTAGGAGGGTATGGAACAAGATCCCACTCGACCAGATATGGCCGGACCACTTCTGCTTCTTGGAGGCCTTTCCGGTTGATAACGGCATCCAGACGCTGCTCCAATTGACTTATTCTTTTAGAATGAATACCCCTATTCTCCGGGCTGTCTTCCTCTTTAGACGAGAATTTAGACAACTCGGAATTAGACTGCTCCTTCTCCTTGATATGTACAGAAGATGAGCTTTCTCCTTCTTTCCATTTGCCTTTTGATTGAGGCTTAACCTGCACAGAAGAATACAGAATTTCAGAACTTAAAATAAAGAGTGCAAATACTCAATGCTACCGCAATAGCAAGTGACAATGCGAGTCGTGATCCACAAGGAGGGACTAGCGATGGAAGCTTTTTAAGCAAGTTCTCTTTTATGCTACAATTAATGTTTAAAATTCTTTTTTCAAATCTTAAAAAAGAAAAGAGAAAAAATGGAGTTAAAGTCAAGTTAGGAAGAAAGTGATAGAATGAGAAGGTGGAGAAAACAGAAGTGATATGTACAAAGAAATTAAAAAGAGTGAAAGAGATTTTGAAGATTGTGATGTTGGTAATTTACACTAAAAGTTAAAAGAAAGAAATTAAAAATAATTACTCACCTCATTTGACCAAAAGCTTACCTAGAATCTTTGGTGATAATGTTACCTTGAAGTGGAGACAATCGGCGCATAGCCCATAAGTGTTGATTCTTGTCTCTTCCACATTACATCATCAAGACAAAACAAGCACGAAATGATACAGACTGAGACTAAAATCTATCGTCATGAGCTATCGGTGGCACTCACAAAGGCAAGGCTCTTTCGATGCTATAAGACGCACTTAGATAGCAATTGGTACAAGAAAGAGAGAAGCAAAAAAGAAGAAGAAGAACACAAAAACAAAGTACATAAAAATAGTAATTATAGATTCAATTTTATAACAATAAGAGAAAAGAAGAACAACTTACACCGGTGTCACTCTTAGTACAAACTATTTTCTCATTCTCCTATAAAACTCTGATCTCCTCTGAATTACATAAATGAAAAGTAAAAATTACGTAAAAAGAAAAATAAAAACCTACACTAAAAAGAATGAAAAAGTGGACTAAATTCTATCTCTGCCTCCTCGTCCTCCTCTTTGCCTTTGAGATTGCAGGTATTTATGGGAGAAATGGAGAGGGTAGAGGAGTATGAAGATAAGGAAAGCTGGTTATTTCTGAATTTGAATCCTCCCCTTATCTCCAAGCTTTATTTGATGTGGATATTCAGTTCTGATCTGCAGCTTATTAGCGTATTAGTTGCTAAATATAATTTATCAAATGACAAAATTAGAAATAATGATCAACTTAAGAGTTGTATCCCTTTAAGTCCTCTTTCTGGATAATCTTGAATCATCAGATTTAAGTTCTGGTAGCGAAAATTATAATTCAAATACTAAAATGTATCCAGCTAGAATCTGAGTCAAAATTACTTCATCTCATCCGTTAATCTTCTTTCTATCCATTTATCCCTTTGGATTTGGACTCTGTATTTGATATTATCTTCGGTTGATCTTTAGATTTAACCACTTAATTCACCAAAAACTGAATTTAACCAACTGGATTTGGGATCATCCTCCTCTAACTAAATAGATCTAGTTAAATCTAAATTTAACTGATATTTATTTGATTTTATCCTCTTCTTCTCATGATTATCTTCTGCAAAATAGACATTTAAGATAAGGAATTTAGCATATTTATTACATGATAAATGTGGATATGTAATAAAGATTAATACAATAAATGTGTGCAATCACAACCCCCACACCTATCTTTTGCTCGTCCTCGAGCAAAACGACAAAACTAAACCAAAGATTATTAGACCACTTTTGCAGTTCACGCGATTGCACTAAGCTCGTGCAACAAACCGTTAAACCTCTGGGTTACCCCTAGAGGATGAGTTTTATCTCGTCAGGGTTTTCAGTGGATTGCACCCACAAAATCCATAAAGAATGAGAAAAAATGTTAGTATTTTGAAAACACACTTTGAAAAAAAATATTTGAAATATTATTGTAAGATTTAAGTAATTTATAGGTTATAGGAAAATTAAAATTTTCATTCCTAAACTTAGTCTCTATTTAAAAATTTGTTACCAATCAAAGTAAGGAGTCAAATTGTGCTTCTCATCTAATCTATTACTTTACCCTAAGTCATATAAACCTTCGTGACTGTGAAGTTTTGACTAAGGGTTCTTTAACTCTAACTCTTATGCTTTATTTATTTATATATATATATCATTTTATTTTTGGTAGTATTATTCCTTAGTTCTATTATGCTTTCTAATCGCCCATGTAACGAGCCTTTAATCGGTGACTCCCAAACAAAACGTCTTAGGACACCAGATGAGAAAACACCCCAAGGACTTAAGGATCGAGCAAATAAGGCCACAAAACTTAGGGTTTTTATTTATAAACTGTACCGCTTTTAGGTGTGAATACTTATGTTTCATGAGGCACAAATACCCAACTTAATCAGAAGATTGAAATAATATATATACTTTTTTTTAAACTTATCTAATTATCTTTTGCATAAATACCAAGGCTTTCTTAGGCCAAAGCACCTAGCTAATCAATAATTAAATTTGTTTATTTTTCATAGATATACATATATATTTTTCTCTCTCTTTCTTTTATAAGGCATAAGAGTCTTTGTTTTTGAACCCTAAGTGTGTAAGTGTGTAAGGTGTGCATATTTCTCTAATGTAAAGATCAAGACTAAATTGCTTTCATCAATTTTCTTCCTAATCCTGACAATCAGACAAGTTATCTTATTTTGACCAAGTATAAGAAATCCTAATTATGATTTTCCTATTCCTTAAAATTTACTTAATTTCTTACAAAAAATATATTAAAATATGGTTCTTACCTTTCAAAATGTTTTTTTCTTCTTCTTTCTTTTAAAATTATATTAGTCATGTTAGTCATGTTTTTTTTTTAAATTATATTAGTCATGTTAGTCATGTTAGAGCCCTCCCCCACACTTATCTCGTGCATTGTCCCTAATGTATGAAAAAAATGTATAGATGCAAGAAATGAAATGTAAAAGAGGTGCATATATTATACAAAAATATGTACAGCATCATGTTTCTTCCACACCTAGATCTTTTTTGGTATCATCCCTCTATCTCTCTTCCCATCATTCCAATGGGTTCTCTTTATAGGCATAGTGGGGAGCCCAATTTCTTTTGTCATTTTAGCTCTCTTCCTCCCTAGTCTCACCTTCTTTAGGTCTTTATTCCTAATATTTCTACTTTCATTAAAAAATTGATCACCATCACATTTCTTAGTTGGAACTTCCTCATTATGAATGCCCAGAAATTCTAACTCAGTTCCATACATCTCCTCAAAACTTAGGTCAACACTTTCCCTTGGAGGTGTGTAATTAACCAAAAATCCCTAGTTGGTTCATCTAAACACATGAGTTCTTCTTCGAAGAGGTTTTCAAAGAGTATATCAATCGGAGGTTCTTGAATTATATTCTCATTCGATATACTATTAGTTGGCTCATCGAAAGTAAAGATATTCAAATCAAATTTCCTTTTTTAAAGGGTACTCTGAAATTAGGATCTCCAACATATGCCTTCTCATTAAGATAATCGCATTAATTCTTAAATAATTCATTAAGAAACAGAGACTCATTCTCTATACCTTCACTTTCTTCATCACAATTGTTTTCAACAAAGTTTACCTCAAATGTTTGGTCTCTTATCTGACGAGGTTGTTTTGCTAGGTTGAAGACATTGACTTTTCTAGTCATGTCCCCAAAGGTTAATCTCATAAACCCATTCCTACAATTGATAATAGCATTAGCAGTAGTAAGGAATGGGCGCCCTAGGATAATAGAAGTTTGAGCCCTAAGATTGGACATAGGTTGTGTATCAAGAACTATGAAATTAACTAGGCAGATAAACTCCCCAACCCGGATAAGGACATCATTAATTTCTCCCTTTGGAACTTTCATAGAATGGTTAGCCAGTTGGATTGTGACTCGTGTTGGACTAAGATCGCCCAACCTGAGTTGTTGATAAACTGAGAATGGAAGCAGGTTAATACTTGCTCCCAAGTCAAGAAGTGCACGACTAATCTCGGCTTGTCCTATAGTGCAGGCAATGGTGGGACAACCCGGATCCTTGTACTTGATAGGGGTCAGACCAGACAATAGCTCACTAATGTTAGTGGCTACGAAGACTTTCTTGGGTACATTAGTTTTTCTCTTCTTGGTGCACATATCCTTAAGAAATTTCACATAGGATGAGACTTGTTGAATGGCATCAAGAAGTGGCACATTTATCTTCACTTGGTTGAATATCTCAATTATCTTATCCATGTGTGGATTCTGCTTGTTGCTCTTCAGCCTATTAGGAAATAGTACTATAGGCTTGTACACCTGAATGGTTGACTTATCTGTTTCAGATTCGTCAGATTTTGAAGGATTGGGACTAGATGAGGTGGATACTTGAGTGTGATTGTGTTGAATGGGATTGGATGGTGTTGACACTTGATTATCAACTTTCTTTCCCGACCTCAATATATGAACATCATTACATTGATTCAATGATTGATCCTCAGGCAAATGAGCTTGTTGAGAATTTCTAGATGATTGCTAAAATGAAAGAGTTAAGAGTTTATCGTGTAGCTTCGGGCTAACGGGTCCTGTCCACGAGGAGGAATACGATAGAAGCTTTTCGGTGTTTTGTTTAATAACAAAGAATTGTGCTCGTTTTTTAATTGAAAAGAGAATGGAAAGAAGGAGATGATTAAAAGAGAAATTGCAACTTTGGAGAAGGCTTTGGAAAAGGTGATTTAAAAAGCTTGAAAATTGTTTGGTTGATTATAATATAAGAAGAAGAAGATCTGGGCTCACTAATTTTTAACTCAACTATGTACTTATGTCAAGAAAATTTGGGTTGCATCACTTTATTATAAATCAAAAACCTTTAGTTTCTTTTAATATCCAAGCAAAACAAATAAGATCGTTTCATTTAAATCTTAAGCCCTTTAATTACAAATCATTAAGAAGTGAATATTAAACCATCAAGCGCGAAGAAGCAAGTATGGAATAAAAATAGTTCAAAGAGATTTGTGCTATAAAAGTCCAAGTTTAAAGTAAAGAAATCCTCATGTGCTTTCAAGAACGAAGTTTTAACTAAGGTATCAAAAAGTGTAGCTTTTTATGAAAATCAGTCAAGAGAGAGGTGATAGAAGAGGTCCATTAGTGAGCCCAGAAAACGAATTAGCTACTCATTTGAAATAAAAACAAACAAGAAAATGACAAGTAAACTTGAACATACCGAATTCGAGTAGAGTTGATCAAGAAAGTAGAAGCTCCTTTGATTGTCACTTCAAAGAAATTACACACTCAATTCCACTCTTCTCTCTGGTGTTTGCACTGAACTAAAAATTATAAAACAAAAAATATAACTTCTATACTATCTAACAACGAGCCTAAATCCTTAAAGAATAAACAAAAATTCTAATCCTAGTATTCGCTAATTTTTCAGTACAAAACCCAATCTTTTATAGGCAAAAACCTAGAGGGCAGGGAGTGAGGAGATAAGGGGAGCAAACGCTCCCTTTATCTCCACAACAAGCCGCGGATCCGCGGCCTGGATGTGGCCAATTGGCCACATCCAGGTAGAAGATCAGATGGCGTGGCTTTGTGCTTCCTTTGTCGTGTTGGATTTACTGTTGCAACTCCCTGATTTGACGAAACGATCTTGATTTGTTAGCTTCAACCGCTTGATTCAGGAAGGTTCATTTCAGCTGGTTTTCAACCTCTCTGATATGCCAAGATTTGCCATGATTCCCTGATTTCGAATTTATTCTGAATTAAATGGGCTTTTGGGCTCGTTTCTCTGGCCTATCCTTTAGCAATGGGCCTGCATTTTATAAAGAACAATAGGACTTATTAATATGATTTATTTAGATAACAAGCATGGAAATGTGACAATATGTATGCAATATATGTGACCGATCACACCCCCACACTTATCTTTTGCTCGCCCTCGAGCAAAATATCAAAACTAATCTTAATCAATTATTAGACCATTTTTGCAGGTCACTAGATTGCACTGAGTATGTACAACAAGCCGTTAAACCTCTAGGTTACCCCTAGAGGACGAGTTTTGTCTCGTGAGGATTTTCAGTGGATTGCACCCACAAAATCCAAAAAGAAAGAAAAAAGTTAGTATTTACGAAAAGCATTTTGAAAAGAGAAAATATTTGAAGCATATTTGTGAGAGTTTAAGTAATCTATAAGTTATACGAATATCAAATTTTTCATTCCTAAACTTAGTCTCTATTCAAAAACATGTCATCAATCAAAGTAAGGAGTCAATTTGTACCTCTCATCTAGTCTATTAATTTACCCTGAGTCGTATGCACCATCATGACTGTGAAGTTGACTAAGGGTTCTTTAACATTAACTCCTATGCCTTATTTATATTTATTTTTGGTGGAATTTATTCCTCAACTTCATTAGGCTTTCTAATCTGTCCATGTAATGAGTCTTTAGTCGGAGACACCCAAACTGGACAGTTTTAGGGCACCAGGTGAGAAAACACCCCTAAGGACTTAAACACTCGAGCAGACAAGGCCACGAAACTAAGGTTTTATTTATAAAATGAACCCCTTTTAGGTGTGAATACTTATGCTTCATGAGGCACAAATACCCAGCTTAATCAGAGGATTTATATCTATATATTTTTTTCAAACTTATCTAATTATCTTTTGCATAAATACCAAGGCTTGCTTAGGCCAAAGCACCTAGCTAATCAATAATTAGATTTGTTTATTGTTTTTTATACATATATATATTTTTTTATAAGGCATAAGATTTTTTGTTTTTAAACCCTAAGTGTGTAAGTGTATTTAGTGTGTATATTTCATCAAGTAAATATCAAGACTAAATTACTTTCACAAATTTTCTTCTTAACCCTAAAAATCAAACAAGTTCTCTGATTTTGACAAAGTATAAGAAATCCTAATTGTGATTTTCTTATTCCTTAAAATTGACTTAATTTCTTACAAAAAATATATCAAAATATTGTTCTAACCTTTCAAAAAATATATATTTTTTAATATTAGTCATGTTAACCCTCCCCCACACTTATCTCATGCATTATCCCCAATGTATGAAAGAAATGTATAGATGCATGAAATAAAATGGAAAAAAGTGAAGTTACCGATACACGGGGTCAAAAGGACCCATAGCCGTTTCATTTACCAGCACCGATTCCAAGAAAGGTTTAAGGCGTTGACCGTTTACCTTAAAGTCATTCCATTCTTGGGGTCACTGATCTCAAGTGCATCGTGTGGAAACACGGTTTTTACAACGAATGGCCCAGTCCATCTTGATTACAATTTTCCTGGAAAAAGATGAAGCCTAGAATTATAGAGTAAGACTTTTTGTCCAGGGACAAAGGTTTTCTTATGATGTGTTTATCATGAAAAATCTTAACTCTATCTTTAGTGATCCTAGCATTTTCATAGGCCTCATTTCTTAACTCCTCTAATTTGGAAATTTGTAACTTTCGAAGGTCACGGCCTTAGTCAAGTCGAAATTCAACTGCTTGATTGCCCATAAGGCCCGGTGCTCTAACTCAACGGGCAGGTGACAAGCTTTACCATAAACTAACCTATAAGGAGACATTCCTAGAATCGTCTTGAAAGCGGTCCTGTAGGCCTATAGGGCATCTACAAGTTTGATGGACCAATCTTTCTGGTTTTGGTTCACAGTTTTCTCCAAGATAAGCTTGACTTGTCTATTGGATACCTCAACCTGCCCACTGATTTAAGGATGATAAGGTGTGGACAACTTGTGAGTTATGGCATACTTTCGCATAAGGGCTTCAAAGGATCTATTGCAAAAGTGAGTGCCATTATCACTGATGATAGCACGAGGGGTTCCGAAGCGTGAAAAAATGTTCTCTTCCAAAAACTTTATGACAACTTTGTTATCATTAGTTTTACAAGGAATGGCTTCTATCCACTTGGACACATAATCCACAGCAACCAATATGTATTGGTTTCCAAATGAATTAGGAAATGGACCCATAAAGTCGATGCCCCAAACATCAAAGAGTTCTATTTCTAGAATTGGGTTGAGGGGCATCATATTTCATTTTGAGATCCTTCCTACCATCTGACATGTAGGGCACGTCTTGCAAAATTCATAAGCATCTTTGAACAAAGTGGGCCAATAGAACCCACTTTGTAGCACTTTTTCAGCAGTCATGCGGGGACCAAAGTGTCCACCGCATGCAAGTTCGTAACAAAAGGAGAGAACACTCTTAATCTCCTCATCGGGAATGCATCTCATAATAATTTGGTCAGAACAGTACTTAAAAGATACGATTCCTCCCAAAAGAAATACCACACTTGGGATAAGAACCAGTATATATCGTTTTTTGACAATGAGACGGAGTTTGGTTTGTGACTAAGTAATTCACTATATCTGCAAACCAAGGTTCCCTAGAGATAGTTAAGAGATTTTCATCAGGAAAATCCTCATTTATGGGTAATTCGTTGCATGGAGAATTAGGGATTCGTGAGAGATGGTCAGCAACGACATTTTCTACGCCTTTCTTGTCTCGAATCTCGAGATGGAATTCTTGAAAAAGGAGGATCCAACGAATGAGCCGGGCCTTGGCATCCTTCTTCATCATGAGGTACCTAAGCGCAGAATGATCGGTGAAAATGGTGGTTTTGGACCCTAGCAGGTAGGGACGAAATTTCTCTAAGGCAAACACTACTGCCAAGAATTCCTTCTCAGTCGTAGTGTAGTTCAATTGAGCATCATTGAGAGTCCTACTAGAGTAGTAAATCACATGCTGCTTGTTATCAATGTGTTGTCCTAGGACAGCGCCTATGGCAAAATCGGAAGCATCGCACATGATTTCGAACGGCTTAGACCAATCTGGTGCAGATATGATTGGTGCAGAAATAAGCTTTCTCTTAAGCTTCTCCCAAGAATTCATGCATTCAGTATCGAAAGTGAAGGACACATCCTTAGCTAACAGATTAGTCAAGGGCCTAGCCATTTTGCTAAAATCCTTGATAAATCTTCGGTAGAAACCAGCATGTCCTAAGAAGGATTTAATGTCCTTAACGCATTTGGGCATGGGAAGCTTAGCAATAACCTCAATTTTAGCTCTGTTCACTTTAATTCCTTTCTTGGAGATTCATGACCCAAGACAATTCCATGTTTTACCATGAAGTGACATTTCTCCCAATTCAGTGTCAGATGTTTCTCAGCACAACGTTGGAGGACAAGTTCTAAATGGTAGAGACATTGAGTGAATGAATCTCCATAGATGGAGAAATCATCCATAAAGATCTCTAATAATCGTTCTACCATATCAGAGAAAAGACTCAACATGCAACGTTGAAATGTTACTGGGATATTGCATAAGCGAATGGCATTCGACGATAAGCAAATGTCCCAAATGGACATGTGAACGTTATCTTTTCTTGGTCCTCAGGAGCAATAGGGATCGGACCTCAGGAGCAATAGGGATCGGATTATACCCCGAGTAACCGTCCAAGAAATAGTAATACTCATGACCCGCCAAACGTTCAAGCATTTGATCAATGAAGGGAAGTGGAAAATAGTCCTTACGAGTTGCAGCATTAAGCTTCCTATAGTCAATGCAAACTCAGATCTTCGTGGGAAGTCGAGTTTGGACTAACTTTTTGTTCTCGTTTTTCACTACGGTGAAACCGAATTTCTTTGAGACCGCATGGACAGGACTGACCCATTGACTATCAGAAATGGGATAAATTATCCTATTGTCTAAGAGTTTTATAATTTCAGCATGAACAACCTCTTGCATTATAGGGTTTAACCTACGCTGCGGGTCTCTTTTAGGGGTGGTATTTTCATTGAGATGAATGCGATGTTGAACGATGGTTGGACTTAATCCCTTGATATCAGTCATAGTCCACCTAATGGCTTCCCTATGTTTTCTTAGAATTGCTTTAAGATCTTCTTCTTTCTCGTCATTTAAATGGGAGGCAATGATAACAGGAAAGGTCTCTTATTCGCCTAGATAGACGTACTTGAGATGCACAGGTAAGGCTTTCAATTCTAAGGAAGAGGAAGGCTGGTTAGAAGGACTAGTCAAATTTGTTGGCTCCATGATTGGTCACTAAAGTTGCATATTTAATGTCACATTTCCATACTTATTTTAGAATAAAAGCCTGCATTGTCCTAATTATTTGTTTAATTTATTTGCAGGCCCAATCCTTAAGGAGATGAAGAGAAATGAGCCCAAAGCCCACCAAAATTCTGAATTAAATCAGAATTAATTCACACTCAGTAAATCAGGGAAAAATCAAGAGATTAAAAACTGGTTGAGAAGAATCCTCTCAGAATCGATCGGTTGAAGCAAAGATCAAGCAAGTTTGATTCAGATTCTGACTGGATACATTCTAGTATTCGAATCATAACTTTTGCTACAGAATCTCAATTCTGATGATTCAGATGATCCAGAAAGCAGACTGATAGAGCTACAACTCTTATGTTGATCATTATTTCTAATTCTGTCAGTTGTTAAGAGATATTCAGCAATCAACAAGCCAACAAACAGCAGATCAGAACTGAATATCCACCTCTTCCCCTCCATTTCTCCTATAAATACCTGCACTCAAAGGCAAAAGGGGACCAGGCAGATTAGGATTTTAGATTAGTTTTTCCATTTCTTAGTTTAGGTTTTGTTTTTCTTTTTCATGTAATTTAGTTTTCATTTATGTAATTCTGAGGAGATCAACTTTCATCGAAGAACAAGACTGAAGCTTGAGCTAAAAGTGACAATTGGTGTAAGGTTTTATTTCTTTTCTTCAATTGTTATGAGATCAAATCGATGCTATTTCCTTGTATTTTCTTTTTAGTTCTCTTCTTCTTTTCTAGTTTACCTTTCTTTTTGGTACAACTGTCTTCCAAGTGAGTCTAAAGCATCGAAAGAGCCTTGCCTTTGCGAGTGCCACCGATAGCTCATGACGATGGAATTGTGAGTCTCTCCGTATCATTTCATGCTTGCGTATCTTGATGATGTAATGTGGAAGAGACCAACACTCGACTCTTATGAGCTATGCGCTAATTGCCTCCAATTCAAGGTAACATTGAAGCTAAGAACTCAAGGTAAGCTTTTGGTGAAAAGAAGGTAAATATTTGTTTTCTTTTTTTTTTTCATTTCTGTAAATTAAATCACCAACAATACCTCTTCCAACTCTTTTTCCTCCACTTCATTTGTACATATTCGCTTCATTGTTTTCTGATTTTTCCACCTTCTTCATCTTCCATTTTCTTTTAACTTTAATATAACTTTCTTTTTCATTTTCATAACTAAAAACAGAGAAGAACCTTCGTTTGATTTTCTTAAAGATTTCAATACAAAGAACTGTAACGCTTCCATCGCAAACCCTCCTTGTGGATCGCGACCCGCATAGCCACTTGCTATAGCGGAAGAATTGAGCACTTGCACATTTATATTCTTAAGTTCTAAAATTTCGTATTCTTTGTGCAGGTTTTGCCTCAATCAAATTTTGGCGCCGTTGCCGGGGAGGGTAACATGTTTTTTTTTATTGAAATCTGAATTTTTTTTTTTTTTTTTAAATCTGAATTTTTTAGAACTAAACGAAATTTTCTTCTCTGTTGCAGGTTAAGGGCAAGAAAAGCAGGAAAATAAGTTTGCAGTAGCATATAAGTGGCATTGGGCCTCTGCTCTCGAAAGCAGAGACCAATTGCTCTCTTCTTTGCCGCGTTTTCACGGCTAAAGCCGCGGCTCCGCGGCAGAAAGAGTGGACTACTAACGTGATTTTTTGCAGGGCTGCTTGCTTTGCAAAATTTCAGTCTTCTGCAATTCTTTATTTCTTATATGCCATCACATAAACCTGCTAATAATCAACAGTAAAACGCTTGTTGCAAAAGTTAAAAATTGATTAGACATTTGCATTTCTAGGCACGTGTCTTTTCAATTCATTTACTTTTACTGTTGAAGAGTGCTGGAGGCAAGGTACGTTTTGCATTGCATGTAGACTAGGAATCAACTCTTGCTTGATTTTCATGCTTTGAGTGTATCCTAGTTATATTTCTTGTACACTTGCACAATTCAATTTTAAGGGCATACCCGTAAATAAGATAAGGTGGGGATTTAATCACCCTTCCTTAGCCCAAAAATCACATTCCAAGCACTCACTAACCCAAGCCTAACTAAAATTGAGTAGACGTTGGCCCTAGGGACATCTCGGACTCAATTAGGAGATTATCCTAAGGGGGAAAAATGTTGGAATCTAACTCCTGCAAAATCAGTGTCTAGGAAAGGGATTGAGGGCCGAAAGCCCGAAGGTTGGTGGTTATTTAATTAAGGAACGTCTTTGACGGAAAACCTCCCACCAACCTTGCCCTGACCTGGCTGATTAGCTTGTGGTTAAAGTCTACATTAGACCTCCCGTGGAAAGTCTAACCAGTTAGGAGTCGTCTAGGTCCTAAGTCTACCCTAACTTAGGCTAGATTTCTTTTCTTTTTTTTTTGTTTATTTGTTTGTTTTTCTTTGTTTGTATTCTATTGTGTGATATGGACTATAATAACAATTTTTTTAACTACAATAATAATCCATATTACACACCGACTTCATTTTCGGATATTACCAACCCGGCATATCATAATTTTGACCAACCTAGTGTGCCGGATTGGTCTTATCCGAATCAATATAACCCATACCCCCCATCTAATAACTATAATTTCCATAATGACTTCAACTCTTTACCGAGTCAGTGGGGATTCACCTCCCCCGAGCATAATTTCCACCACCTTGTCCTCCTTCTCCACCCAGTCCACATTATGTTCAAGATTCATACTCAGTTCCACCCGTCCAAAATAGAAAACCATCAATTTTGGAACGGAGTATGCGTGAGTCCAAACAACAATCACAAAATCTGATGGACTCACAATTTCAATACCATTTTCAAAACAACTCTTCATCTTTTCAACAAGACAATGAACCCATCAACTATGAAAAGATGCTAGAAGCCATGACTCATGCTCAAAATGCTAGAAATCGTGACATAGATATGATGGTCGAATCTCTACGTTCCCACCGTCCTGATGTCACTTACCATTCTGTTAGAGCCGAAGAGTCATGTAGTTTTGGAAATCAAGATTCTATTTCAGAACAACATGTGAACTTACCCAAACTCCAAATGATATTGATAGTTTGGCTAGTTTTTCTTTTCCTGAAATAGAACTTGAAAATGATTATGATCCTGAACCCCAACTTAGTGATTCAATTCTATTTCCTGATTCGATTATGACTCCGGTAGGTTCACCTGACTTCAATCTTTTCCCGGAGTCAACATTGGATCCTGTACCAATTCATAAAGAAATTGAATCACCCATCTTTGAGGATCATGTTGAACTTGACCAACTTTACAAATTTGAAAATCCCATGGACAAATTGGCAAGTTTTCAATTTTTTGATATTGAAGTCAATGAGATATGTGACCTAGATTCTCATATCTGTGATCCAGTTCAACTTTCTGAATCAATCTTGACTCCTGTTGTGTTACCAAACTTGAGTAATGTTTTAGAGTCAGTTTTGATTCCTCCACCTATCATTCATGAACTGGAATCACCCACATTAAGTCACATTCCATTGTTAGAAAATACATGTGGACTGGAGTTTCAATTTCTTGACTTGGACCCAATTTCTGAACCTATTTCGACTCCTGAACCTTTACTTGACTTAAGTCACCTTCCTGAGTCGGTATTAGTTCCTGTCCTTCCTGAGTCCAAGTCAACTGTTCTATCATTTCATACTCCATTCTGGGACGAGGTGGTTGACAAATTTGACTCCGAAATTAGTTATGGAATATGGAAATTAGATGGGGTCAAGTATTTAATAAAAATCCTTCATGGATTTATCTTTTTAATGGGTTATATTAAAGATAGTGCTGGTGGGTTCCTCCGAGACCCAAGAAAAGTTGATTGGGCCACGTTTCGTGGACCAATCAGACCACCACCGGAACCACCACCTTAAGGTAACCTTTTCCTTCCCTTTCTTCTTTTTCATGCATCTATGCATTAATTCATACATTGAGGACAATGCATGAGATAGGTGTGGGGAGGGTCTAACATAACTTTTCTTTACTTTTAAAAACTTTTTGAAAAATAGAAACAATATTTTGACTTATTTTTGTAAGAAATTAAGTTAATTTTAAGGAATAGGAAAATCCAAATTAGGATTTCTTATACTTGGTCAAAAGAAGATTATTTGTTTGATTTTTAGAGTTAGGAAGATAATTTGTCAAAGTAATTTGGTCTTGATCTTTACCTGGATGAAATATGCACACTTCATACACTTACACACTTAGGGTTCAAAAACAAAGATTCTTATGCCTTATAAAAAATATATATATAAAAAAAAATGAATAAGTCTAATTATTGATTAGCTAGGTGCTTTGGCCTAAGCAAGCCTTAGTATTTATGCGAAAGATAATTAGATAAGTAAAAAAAAAAAAAAAATGAATAAGTCTAATTATTGATTAGCTAGGTGCTTTGGCCTAAGCAAGCCTTAGTATTTATGCGAAAGATGATTAGATACTCTGATTAAGCTGGGTATTTGTGCCTAATAAAGCATAAGTATTCACGCCTAAAAGAGGTTCATATAATAAAATCCTTAGTTTTGTGGCCTTGTCTGCTCGAGTCCTTAAGTCCTAGGGGTGTCTTCTCACCTGGTGCCCTAAGACCGTTTGGTTTGGGAGTCATCGATTAGAGGCTCGCTACATGGGCAGATTAGAAAGCCTAATAGAACTAAGGAATAATACCACAAAAAAAAAAGTATATATATAAATAAATAAGGCATAAGAGTTAGAGTCAATGAACCCTTAGTCAAAACTTTCACAGTCACAAGGTGCATATGACTTAGGGTAAAGTAATAGACTAGATGAGAAGTACAATTTGACTCCTTACTTTGATTGATAACAAATTTTGAATAGAGACTAAGGTTAGGAATGAAAAATTCGGGTTTCTTATAACTTATAGATTGCTTAGATCTTACAATCATATTTCAAATATTTTTCTCTTTCAAAATGCTTTTCAAAAATACTAACTCTTTATTTCCCTTTCTTTATGGATTTTGTGGGTGCAATCCGCTGAAAACCCTCACGAGACAAAACTCGTCCTCTAGGGGGAACCTAGAGGTTTAACGGCTTGTTGCACATGCTCAGTGCAATCGCGTGACCTGCGAAAGTGGTCCAATAATCCTTAGTATAGCTTAGTTGTTTTGCTCGAGGACGAGTAAAAGATAGGTATGGGGGTGTGATTGGTCACTAAAGTTGCATATTTAATGTCACATTTCCATACTTATTTTAGAATAAAAGCCTGCATTGTCCTAATTATTTGTTTAATTTATTTGCAGGCCCAATCCTTAAGGAGATGAAGAGAAATGAGCCCAAAGCCCACCAAAATTCTGAATTAAATCAGAATTAATTCACACTCAGTAAATCAGGGAAAAATCAAGAGATTAAAAACTGGTTGAGAAGAATCCTCTCAGAATCGATCGGTTGAAGCAAAGATCAAGCAAGTTTGATTCAGATTCTGACTGGATACATTCTAGTATTCGAATCATAACTTTTGCTACAGAATCTCAATTCTGATGATTCAAGATGATCCAGAAAGCAGACTGATAGAGCTACAACTCTTATGTTGATCATTATTTCTAATTCTGTCAGTTGTTAAGAGATATTCAGCAATCAACAAGCCAACAAACAGCAGATCAGAACTGAATATCCACCTCTTCCCCTCCATTTCTCCTATAAATACCTGCACTCAAAGGCAAAAGGGGACCAGGCAGATTAGGATTTTAGATTAGTTTTTTCATTTCTTAGTTTAGGTTTTTGTTTTTCTTTTTCATGTAATTTAGTTTTCATTTATGTAATTCTGAGGAGATCAACTTTCATCGAAGAACAAGACTGAAGCTTGAGCTAAAAGTGACAATTGGTGTAAGGTTTTATTTCTTTTCTTCAATTGTTATGAGATCAAATCGATGCTATTTCCTTGTATTTTCTTTTTAGTTCTCTTCTTCTTTTCTATTTTACCTTTCTTTTTGGTACAACTGTCTTCCAAGTGAGTCTAAAGCATCGAAAGAGCCTTGCCTTTGCGAGTGCCACCGATAGCTCATGACGATGGAATTGTGAGTCTCTCCGTATCATTTCATGCTTGCGTATCTTGATGATGTAATGTGGAAGAGACCAACACTCGACTCTTATGAGCTATGCGCTAATTGCCTCCAATTCAAGGTAACATTGAAGCTAAGAACTCAAGGTAAGCTTTTGGTGAAAAGAAGGTAAATATTTGTTTTCTTTTTTTTTTCATTTCTGTAAATTAAATCACCAACAATACCTCTTCCAACTCTTTTTCCTCCACTTCATTTGTACATATTCGCTTCATTGTTTTCTGATTTTTCCACCTTCTTCATCTTCCATTTTCTTTTAACTTTAATATAACTTTCTTTTTCATTTTCATAACTAAAAACAGAGAAGAACCTTCGTTTGATTTTCTTAAAGATTTCAATACAAAGAACTGTAACGCTTCCATCGCAAACCCTCCTTGTGGATCACGACCCGCATAGCCACTTGCTATAGCGGAAGAATTGAGCACTTGCACATTTATATTCTTAAGTTCTAAAATTTCGTATTCTTTGTGCAGGTTTTGCCTCAATCACTCCATTATTAGTGAAATAGGGTTTGAGGCCCAATTCACATCAGAATCTACAACCTGATCAAGATTAAAGTCATCATATTCTAACCCGAAGTCACACTCAGTTTCTAGTTCCAATTCATCCCTATGTTCACTTGTTAAGTTTTCAATTAGGTTGACTTTAAATGTTTGGTCCTCAAGATCGCGGGGTTGTTTTCCTAGATTGAAGACATTGACTTCTCTAGTCATGTCCCCAAAGGTTAACCTCATAGACCCATTCCTATAATTGATGATGGCATTGGCAGTCGCAAGGAATGGTCGCCCCAGGATAACAGGAGTTTGAGCCCTATGATTGGAGTTGGACACAGATTGTGTCTCCAGAACTATAAAATCGAAAGGGTAAATAAACTCCCCTACCCGAATCAGGACATCATTAATCTTCCCTTTTGGAACTTGTACTAAACAGTCAGCCAGTTGGATAGTGACTCGAGTTGGACTAAGATCGTCCAACCCGAGTTGTTGATAAACTGAGAATGGAAGCAAGTTGATACTTGCCCCCAAGTCAAGAAGTGCACGACTAATCTCAGCTTGTCCTATTGTGCAGGCAATGATGGGACTACCTGGATCCTTGTACTTGACAGGGATCGGACCTGATAGTAGTTCACTAATGTTAGTGACTAAGAAGACCTTTTTTGGTACATTAGTCTTTCTCTTCTTGGTACACATGTCCTTAAGAAACTTAGCATAGAAGGGACTTGTTGGATGGCATCAAGAAGTGGCACATTTATCTTTACTTAATTAAATATCTCAATTATCTTGTCTATGTGTAGATTTTGCTTATTGTTTTTTAGCCTATTAGGAAATGGTACTATAGGCTGGTGCACCTGACTGGTTGACTTATCTTTTTCAGATTCGTCAGATTTGGAAGGATTTGGATTAGATGAGGTGGATGCTTGATTGTGGTTGTGCTGAATGGGATTGGTTGGCGTTGACACTTGATTATCAACTCTCTTTCCTGACCTCAATGTATGAACAACATTACATTGATTTATTGATTGATCCTCAATCAAATGAGCTTGTTGAGAATTCCTAGAATTGGTTATTGGCTAACTAAGTAGGGTACCCTTCTGTCTCTCATTCTGTGGAGTGGCTAGTTGGCTCATTTGAACCTCTAACCTCTGTATAGTTTGCATGAGAGAATCTTAGTTTTTCATGTATCTTTTCATGTTTCTTTCAAAGTCAGTCATTCTCCTTTCTATTTGAGGATTCTGGAAGGAGGATTGTGGAGCTTGGTTGGGAAAGTTTTGTTGATAGTTTAAAAAGTTAGGTGGATGGTTGGGAGAATTATTATGAAATTGAAAAAGTTGAGTTGATGATTGGAAGAATTATTAGCATGATGGAAGTGGCTAGCATGATTTGATCGTAGATGGTCATTGTTATTTTGGCTCCATGAGAAATTAGGGTGATTTCTCCAGCCACGATTGTACATTGGTGCGTAAGGATTATATTTCAGCCTTGAAAAGACCGCATTCATCAGTTCATGGTATTGTTGCTGAGCCTGAAACACAGGGCACTCCTCGAACACATGATTCATGGCTTGACAGTAAGTGCAGCCCGAAGTTGAAAATTGGTTTGGGCTGACTTGATTGACTGGACTTGGTTCCTTCGTTTCTAGAGCTTCCAGTCTTCTTGCTAGGTTAGCTAACTTAGCCTCATTAGCGATGGATGATTCGATAGAATGGAGACCTCCTTTTGAAGAGATGGAGTTAGGATTCCTAGATGTTTCACTAGTAGGTTCCCATTGGATGGTCTTTTCAGCAGGGTTTTCATACAAATCTCATCCTTCATTTTCATCCTTCTGCAAGAACCCCCCTTGGCACATACTTTCTAAGAGAGTTTTGGTGGAATAGTCTAAACCGTTATAAAGAATTTGGCATTGTCGTCATTTCTCTATTCCATAATGCGGACATTGGACAAGGAGATCCTTAAAGCGTTCAAAGTACCTCCAGAATGGTTCACTTGGTTCTTACTTGAATTGCATGATGGTCTTCCTAATGAGAGCGGTCTTATGAATTGAATAGAATTTCTTCAAGAAGACCTTGGTGAAACCATCCTAAGATGTGATCGAACTGGCCGCTAAGCTGCAAAGCCATTTCTTTGCTAAGTCCTTAAGAACGAAAGGGACAAATAGCATCGTCTACAAGGTGTGGGATTTTCATCATGAAACATACTTCCTCAAATTCTATTATGAAGAAGTAAGCATCTTCAGACTCTAAGCCATGAAACTTGGGGAGTGTGTTGATGAATTGAGGCTTGAGCTTAAAATTGTATTCACCAACCGATGGAAGTAGAATGCAAGATGGAAGTGAGGTTCGAATGGGATAGAACCTATCTTGCAAGGATGTTGGTTGAGCCATAACTGGATCAGGTCTTGGTCCAAACTTGGGTGGTGATGTGTTTCTAATCAACCTACATGAATTACAGTCTCTCGACCACACTTGCATACACAAACACAATCACAATCACAAACAAGTTTACCAACAGTCAATAAGAGTAATCAACCAAGCCTAATCTAAGGTAACCTCGATCTAGACAACTCCTAACTGGTTGATTGTCCACAGGAGGTATAATGTAGACTTTGACCACAAGCTAATCAGCCAGGTCAGGGCAAGATTGGTGGGAGGTTATCCGTCAAAGACGTTCCTTAATTAAGTAACCACCAACCTTCGGGCTTTCGGCCCTGAATCCCCTTCCTAGATACTGATTTGGCAGGAGTCAAATTCCAACACCTTCCCCCTTAGGATAATCTCCTAGTGAGTTCGAGATGTCCCTAAGGCCAACGTCTATCAGATTTTACTTAGGCTTAGGTTGTGCGTGCTTGGAGATGGTTTGTGGGCTAAGGAAGGGTAATAACTTCCCCACCTTATCTTGAATTGAGTTTTGCCCTTAGAGTTAATTGTGCAAAGTGTGCAAGATATAGAAAAGTAGCATTCAAAAGCAAATATCACCTAAGAATGTTTTCTAAACTATATGCTATGCATACGTACCTTGTCTCCAGCTCTCTTCAACAGTAATTATAAAATAAACGTAATTAGACCAATGCCTAGAATGCAAGTCTAAACGTTTTTTAAGCAATTAACAATCGCTCAAATTACTGTTGGATTAAAACAGGAATGGTGGATAGCAGATATAGCAAGAATATAACATACAAAAACTTAATTTTTTTTTTGCGAGCAATATGTCCTGCAAAAAAGAGTTTTAGTAGTTCAATGAATTTTTCAACTTTTGCAACGCAATTTCTTGAAATTCTGTTTCCTACTTTCAAGAGTAGGGGCACAGAATTTGCAAGTCTTCTCTTGCAAAGCTTGAATGCTAGATCTGAATTTTCAAGTCCCTGAAACAACACACCAAACTTGTTAAAAAACAAATACACCGTTCCCTCCCCGGCAACGGCGCCAAAAATTGATTGCTAAAATGAAAGAGTTAAGAGTTTACCGTGTAGCTTCGGGCTAATGGGTCGTGTCCACGAGGAGGAATGCGATAGAAGTTTTTCGGTGTTTCATTTAATAACAAAGAATTTTGCTCGTTTTTTAATTGAAAAGAGAATGGAAAGAAGGAGATGATTAAAAGAGAAATTGTAACTTTGGAGAAGGCTTTGGAAAAGGTGATTTAGAAAGCTTGAAAATTGTTTGGTTGATTATAATATAAGAAGGAGAAGATCTGGGCTCACTAATTTTTAATTCAACTATGTACTTATCTCAAGGAAATTTAGGTTGCATCATTTTTATTATAAACCAAAAACCTTTAGTTTCTTTTAATGTTCAAGCAAAACAAATAAGATCGTTTCATTTAAATCTTAAGCCCTTCATTACAAATCATTAAGAAGTGAATATTAAACCATCAAGCACGAAGAAGCAAGTATGGAATAAAAACAGTTAAAAGAGATTTGTCTTTAAAAGTCCAAGTTTAAAGTAAAGAAATCCTCATGTGCTTTCAAGAACGAAGTTTTAACTAAGGTACTTTATGATTCAAAAAGTGTAGCTTTTTATGAAAATCAGTCAAGAGAGAGGTGATAGAAGAGGTCCATTAGTGAGCCCAGAAAACGAATTAGCTACTCATTATGAAATGAAAACAAACAAGAAAATGACAAGTAAACTTGAACATACCGAATTCGAGTAGAGTTGATCAAGCAAGTAGAAGCTCCTTTGATTGTCACTTCAAAGACGAATTACACACTCAATTCCACTCTTCTCTCTGGTGTTTGCACTGAACTAAAAATTATAAAACAAAAAATACAACTTCTATACTATCTAACAAAGAGCCTAAATCCTTAAAGAATAAAAAAAATTATAATCATAATCTTCGCTGAATTTTCAGTACAAAACCCAAGTTTTTATAGGCAAAAACCTAGAGGGCAAGGAGTAAGGAGATAAGGGGAGCAAACGCTCCCCTTATCTCCACCAACAAGCCACGGATCCGCGGCTTGGGCCGCAGATCCTCGTCCTGGATGTGGCCAATTGGCCACATCCAGGTGGAAGATCAGATGGCGTGGCTTTGTGCTTCCTTTTGTCTTGTTGGATTTACTGTTGCAGCTTCCTGATTTGACGAAACGATCTTTGATTTGTTGGCTTCAACCGCTTGATTCAGGAAGATTCATTTCAACCGGTTTTCAACCTCTCTGATATGCCAAGATTTGCCCTGATTCCCTGATTTCAAATTTATTCTGAATTAAATGGGCTCTTGGGCTCGTTTCTCTGGCCTATCCTTTAGCAATGGGCCTGCATTTTATAAAGAACAATAGGACTTATTAATATGATTTATTTAGATAACAAGTGAAAATGTGACAATGTGTATGCAATATATGTGACTGATCACTAGAATTCATTATTGGTTAACTGGGCAAGGTACCGTTTTGCCTCTCATTCTATGGATTGGCTAATTGGCTCATTTGAACCTCTAGCCTCTGTATTGTTTGCATGAGGAAAGCTTGGTTCTTCATGTACCTTTTCATGTTTCTCTTAAAGTCAGTCATTCCCTTTTCATGTTGAGGATTCTGGAATGAAGATTGTGGAGCTTGGTTGGGAAAGTTTTGTTGATAATTTGAAAATTTGGGTGGATGGTTGGGAGAGTTATGATGGTGATTAGAAAAGTTAGGTTGATAATTAGAAGAATTATTAGAATGATGAAAGTGGCTAGCATGGTTTGACCGTGGGTGGTCATTGTTGTTGTTGGCTCCATAAGAAATTTGGGTGATTTCTCCAGCCAGGATTATACGATGGTACGTAAGGATCATTGTTTGGCCTTAAAAAGGCCGCATTCATCGGTTCAGGATATTATTGCTGAGCTTGAAACACAGGACACTTCTCAAACACATGATTCATGGCTTGACAGTATGTACAGCCCGAAGTTGAAAATTGGTTTGGGCTGACTTGTTTGACTGGACTTGGTTCCTTAGTTTCTAAAGCTTCCGGTCTGCTCGCTAGGTTAGCTAACTTTGCCTCGTTAGCTATGGATGATTCAATTGAATGGAGACCTCCTTTTGAAGAGATAGAGTTTGAATTCCTAGAGCTTTCACTAGTTGGTTCCCATTGGATGGTATTTTCAGCTCTCATATAAATCCCATCCTTTATTCTCATCCTTCTGTAAGAATCCCCCTTGGCATAAGCTTTCTAAGAGGGTCTTTGTTGATTAGTCTAAACTGTCATAAAGAATTTGGAATTGTCGTCATTTCTCTATTCCATGATAAGGACATTGGACAAGGAGGTCTTTGAAGCGTTCAAAGTACCTCCAAAACGGTTCACTAGGTTCTTGCTTAAACTGTATGATGTTTTTCCTAACGAGAGCGGTCTTATAATTTGGATAGAATTTCTTTAAGAAGACCTTGATGAAATCATCTCAGGATGTGATAGAGCCGGTCGCTAAGCTGTATAGACATTTCTTGACTAAGTCCTTAAGAGCGAAAGGGACAAATCTAAACCTAATAGCATCATCTGCAAGGTGTGAGATTTTCATCATTAAGCATACTTCTTCAAATTTTCTTATGAAGAAATAAGCATCTTCGGACTCTAAGCCATGGAACCTAGGGAGTGTGTTGATGAACTGTGGCTTAAGCTCAAAGTTGTGTTCACCAACCGATGGAAGTTTGATGCAGGATAGAAGTGAAGTTCTAATGGGATAGAACCTATCCTGCAAAGATGTCGGTTGAGATGTAACCGAATCTAGTCTTTGTTTGAACTTGGGTGGTGATGTGTTTCTAGTTAACCTAGATGAATTAGGGTCTCTTGACCACACTTGCATACATAAACACAATCACAAACAAGTTCACCAATAATCAACAAAAGTAAACAACCAAGCCTAGTCTAAGGTAACTTTGACCTAGACAACTCCTAACTGGTCGAATGTCTGCAGGAGGTATAATGCAGACTTTGACCACAAGCTAATCAGCCAGGTCAGGGCAAGATTGGTGGGAGGTATCCGCGCAAAAGCGATGGGCCTAATTAAGCCAAACCACCAGCCTTTGGGGTTTCACCCCTCAATCCCTTTCCTAAACACTGATTTGACAAGAGTCAAATTCTAACACCTTTCCCCTTAGGATAATCTCCTAATGAGTTCGAGATGTCCCTAAGGTTAACGTCTATCAGATTTTAAATTAGGCTTAGGCTGTGCGTGCTTAGAGATGGTTTGTAGGCTAAGCGTAATGACTTCTCCACCTTATCTTGATTTGGGTTTTGCCCGTAAGATTTATTTGTACAAAGTGTGCAAGACTTAGAAAAGTAACATTCACAAGTAAATAACACCCAAGAATGTTTCCTAAACTATATGCTATGCATACGTACTTTGTCTCCAGCTATCTTCAACAGTAATTATAAAATAAACGTAATTAGACAAATGCCTAGAATGCAAGGCTAAACGTTTTTTTAAGCAATTAACAATCACACAGATTACTGTTGGATTAAAAATAAGGAGTGTGAATATAAAATATAGCAAGAATAATAACACATAAAAACTTTATTTTGCAAGCAATATGTCCTGCAAAAAAGAGTTTTTAGTAGTCCAATAAAAACGTTAACTTTTGCACTGCAATTTCTCAAAATTCTATTTCCTACTTTTGAGAGTAAGGGCACAGAATAGCAAATCTTCTCCTGCAAAGCTTGAATGCTAAATCTGAATCTTGACTTTCCTGAAACAAGACACCAAATTTGTTAGAAAATAATTACACCATTTGTTCCCTGGCAAAAATTTGATTGAGGCTTAACCTGCATAGAAGAATACAGAATTTCAGAACTTAGAATAAATAGTGCAAGTACTCAATGCTCCCGCAATAGCAAGTGGCTATGTGGGTCGTAATCCACAAGAAGGAACTAGCGATGAAAGCTTTTTAAGCAAGTTCTCTTTTATGCTACAATTAATGGTTAAAATTCTTCTTTCATTCTTAAAAAAAGAAAAAAGAAAAAATGGAGTTAAAGTCAAGTTAGGAAGAAAGTGATAGAATGAGAGGTGGAGAAAATAAAAGTGATATGTATAAAGAAATTGAAAAAGAGTGAAAGAGATTTTGAAGATTGTGATGTAGGTAATTTACACTAAAAGTTAAAAGAAAGAAATTAAAAATAATTACTTACCTCCTTTGACCAAAAGCTTACCTTGAATCTTTGGCGACAATGTTACCTTGAAGTGGAGGCAATCAGTGCATAGCCCATAAGAGTTGATTCTTGTCTCTTCCATATTACATCATCAAGACAAAACAAGCATGAAATGATACAGACTGAGACTAAAATCCATCGTCATAAGCTATCGGTGGCACTCGCAGAGACAAGGCTCTTTCAATGCTATAAGATTCACTTAGATAGCAATTGGTACAAGAAAGAGAGAAGTAGAAAGAAATGAAGAAGAAGAACACAAAAATAAAGTATATAAAAATGGTAATTATAGATTCGATTTTATAACAATGAGAGAAAAGAAAAACAACTTACACCGGTGTCACTCTCAGTACAAGTTTTATTCTCATTCTCCTATGAAACTCTGATTTCCTCTGAATTACACAAATGAAAACTAAAAATTAGATAAAAAGAAAAGCGAAAATCTACACTAAAAACAATGAAAAAGTGGACTAAATTCTATCTCTATCTCGTCGTCCTCCTCTTTGCCTTTGAGATTGCAGGTATTTATACGAGAAATACAGAGGATAGAGGAGTATGAAGATAATGGAAGCGGGCTATTTCTAAATTTGAATCCACTCCTTATCTCCAAACTTGATTTGACGTGGATATTCAGTTCTGGTCAGCAGCTTATTAGCGTATTAGTTGCTAAATATAACTTATCAAAAAATAGAATTAAAAATAATGATCAACTTAAGAGTTGTTGCCCTTTAAGTTCTCTTTCTGGATCATCTTGAATCATCAGATTTGAGTTCTGACAGCGAAAGTTATGATTCAAATAGTATCCAGCCAGAATCGGAGTCAAAATTGCTTCATCTCATCCGTTAATGTTCTCTATATCCATTTATCCCTTTGGATTTGGACTCTGTATTTGATGTTATCCTCGGTTGATCTTTAACTTTAACCACTTGATTCACCAAAAACTAAATTTAACCAACTAGATTTGGGGTCATCCTCCTCTAACCAAATAGATCTAGTTAAATCTGAATTTAACTGATATTTATTTGATTTATCCTCTTTCTCTCCATGATTATCTTCTGCAAAATAGACATTTAAGACAAGAAATTTAGCAGATTTATTGCATGATAAATGTGAATATGTAATAAAGAATAATGTAATAAATGTGTGCAATCACCTTTAGACTTCTTAGAAGAAGTTTTGTCGGTTGACTTCCTATTGTCTTCAAGCAATTGTGCGAACATCTGCTTGAGGGTATCGATAGATTCTTGTTGAGTGCGAATCATATCTAATTGTTTCCTCTGGACCTGGGCTTGCTGTTCAAAGCGCCTGGCCGTCTCTTCGGGAGTATTTGTCATGTACGCAAATGCTTCCTTCTCTATGGAAGAGTTCGAGGCCTATAATTCTGCAACGTTGGAGTATGATTCACTTACTTCAATGCCCCGAGATAGGGCACTGTAATTGATCAGGGCGACCATACCAGTCCGAGTGCGAGAATACCGATACACTCCTTCTGGTTCTGTATCAGACTCGTCAGAGTTGATCGCCGGTTGTTTTCCCTACTTCTGCTTGCCATGTTTGCAGTGACTTCAGGGTACTTCACGTTATAGAAGGCTCTCCTTCTGTGGGAGCGACACCTCTTGGCTGATCGGGAGGTCGAGGTCAATTGCTGATTATCGACTATTTGCTTGTATGTGAGCTGCAGTGGCATTCAGAGAACATTGCCATGATGAGTCGTTCACAGCAGCAAGATGGATTGATCTGACTAGCACTCCTTTTCTTTGTCAAATAATCTCTTAGATCCGTCGGAGGGAGATTAAAGAGAATGGCCTCAGGTTGTTGAGGGCTTTTCATCTTCTGAGAGTCACCCTTACGTCGAGATCTGAGACACAGGGTTCAAAATGTGGAGCTCGCGTTGTGCAGAACAGGCGCAGCTCTCGCGTTTTTACTTCGAAACGTGGGTCTCGTGCCTCTGCTGAGCAGAGATGCAGACCTCACATTGCTAATTGTCGCATTTGGTCAGCGACGGTTGAGACATGCGGGTTTTCTCAATTCCGCGTCTGGTTGTAGAGACGCGGGTCTTGTGTCTCTGAGAAGAAGCATAGCCCTCCCGCTGCTGAATGTTGCGTTTGGGAAGTGAAGTCTCAGAAACGCAAGCCTGTTGGGCTTCGCGTTTTGGTCCCCATACTCGGACTTCGTGCGTCTAACGCAACTCGGAAGAGGCGCGGGCTTGAGCCTCGCATTATGTATCTGCTGGACAAATGGTTGTTCCAGCTTCCTGCACCTATAATTGACGTGCACGTCGTCTCTATCGACGTTCAGTGTTCCGGTTACGCATTATGGGTTACTGGGAACCCCTGATAACCTAAAACTGAGAAAGAGCATGGGCATGAATGGGCTGAATATTAGCAACGCTAACCTCACGGATCTTGTGAGAGACGTTGACGCGGGTGTTACGTGTGACGTGGTTAGCCATGGCACTCTTCTTGTCAGTCGCATCTGAGGGGATCTCAGAGCGAACTTGAGAGCGGGTCCCCGAGGAGACCTTGCGGTACTGCCGCGCTCTAGAGCTCTTGGAACCGGAAGAGAGGAACTCTTCATATTTTGCCTGGTCGAAATCGACGATGAGTGATTCGACCATTTTTCCCATGTAGTTGACGTCACCCTGCGCCACGACTTGCTCATCGGTAGAGAAAGTAGTTTCCAGCGGAGTCGCCATCTCTTATTTGGTGGGAAAATTGAAAATCGAAGTGTAAATTCTTTATTTGATAGTAAAAAAAATTACAATGGATCAATAATCCTTTTACAAGAGAGGGGAGATATTCAACCTCAAATCTCCTTTTTGTTTAATGCCGGGTTCTTGATGTGGCGATGGAAAGTGATTCTTGTTTTCGTTGACTGGGTGAAAGTCAAGACTTCTTGGGAATCTTCTCTTTGGATGGTGGACGAAGTAACATAGCTTCTATCCAACAAGAATCTCAAAGAGACTTTAGGCAAGAGCAAACTTGAATGCAACAAGTTGTTAGAAGAGTTGAACTCTCTCTTTCTTTTAGCTGGAGACCTTAGTCCTTTTACGGCTTACAACCAAAGTTCTTCTAACTGGATTTTCCCTGACGACCCCTTTTCATAGCAAACTGGGCTATTTATAGAGGTTTCAGGGGATAAAAGTGTCCCCAAAAACACTCCATAATGGGGGTTAACTCCCGCATTACGTGGGCAATAATTGACCCAGTAATGAGGGCAGTTATAACCGAGACGCAGGGTTCCTCTTAGTTAAAACGCGGGCTTCGGACCTCGTGTTTAGCCATTGAGGTAATGCTTAAACTTTGCATTTGGTTGAAATGTGAGCTTCAAGTTCTGCGTCAAGCTTTGTGTAAGACGCAGGCTCCGGGCTCTACGTCTTGATTATTGTGATAAAGTAGAGACACAGGTTTCGACCCTCAAGTCTTAGTACTGTAGTGATGCTACTGTAGTAATGCTGAGATGCGGGTTTTGACCCTCGCGTCTTAGTGCTGAGGTAGTGACTATGATTAGCCCTGCGTCTGGAGTTTGGACTCCACTTTCTGATGACGTATCCTCAGCAATTTTTGGACAGTCTACAATAGGACTTAACCATCTCGCAAATCCACGATGCGTCCATTGATGCCACATGTATGACACAACGATCTCGAGTCCCTCCGTGTTAACATGTGCATATGTACTTCTTGCAGCAGTACTTGTGTGAATCCAGTTGCTAGCTAAAGATTTCTTAAAATACTCTTTGAAAACATAAGTAAGAAAGTGTCCTCCTTTTGGAAACTTAGAATTAACCAAGTGAGTTTTTGGGAAAATCTGAGCGGAATTTTAGGCGGGACCCGCTGCTTGGAATGTGCGGGAGAAGGTTACAATATGTTCTCCTTCCATTGGCGATGAACGCGATATATTCACATGTTCAATTCCATTTTCGAATGAATGAGAAATTCAAGTAGAAAGTTAAACTAAAACAAGAGCTAAATCGAACCAAAAAGAGTAAAAACTCTCAACATTGGAATCGGAGGAAACCTTGAACAAAGGGCAAGCCCTTTGAGTACTTGGAGTTTTCGCGCGCGTTTGTGGGAAAACCGTTCCCGCACGAGTTGCTACAGGTTGCCTGTCGCGATCCAGTGCCGGAGCCAAACCGCGGCGTGGGAGTCGGCATGGGCCCAATTCTTTTTGGACCGGGCCGCACTCGGTTCTCTTGGAACACGGTGCAGGCTTAGGTGCGAGTGCGGGTGCGGGTCATGCGGATGCAGATGAGAGAACCCGGAACCGGAACTGGGTCATGCGGATGCCGACGAGAAACCTGACCTTACCCGTTGCGAGCCCGCCCATTTCTAAAAGCAGGCGGTTAACTCCAACGAACAGAAGGGTTCTGATAAGAACCGTTCTAAGCATTTCCATCTGTCAGAACAGTTGTGACAGTTTTGTCCAAACCGTCACAACTGCTCCTTCCAACGGCAAATGAAGAGCGCTAAAAATAGTGCTCCTCTTGGTCCTCTTGGTCATTTCCAACACACCGACAGAAAGAATCAGAATAAAATCTAAGAGATATTTAGAGATAAATTCTGACTTCCCTCTAGTCTCTCCTCTAAAAATTTCACTTATAATTAAGACAAATATTCTCTCTAAAATTTATCTTGGTACAAGTTTTTGTCTACTTCCAATTAGTGTAATTAATTTTAGTTCTAACGTACGGTCTATTTGGTAGTGCTACCCAAATACCAAGAAGGAGTGTTGTATTTTAGGAGACTAGCGTCTAATAACCCGTTAGCACCATAGCGGGGAACATAATTGTCTTAAGGAGATCCGCTATATGCGTACATCACTCCATTTATTGTATAATTGAACTAACGTTCTTTTTACAGGGGATATGATGAAATATTTATTTTTATAAATATTATTGTTAATATATTAATTATATCTGTGGCGCCCCGATCCCGGCGGGTACGGAGACGCCACTGCGACGTACATACGCAGGGCGATGGTACCATCACGTATGTACGCTAAGCATCAATACAACACAACACATATATCAGAGTGCGAAAATACGTGGTATTATACATTCCAACATAATTTAAACAAGTACTGAGTCATCACAAATAGTGATATAATATTACATCAATATTACATCACTAGATAATACAAAAGTAGATTACACATGATACAACAGATAAAAACTCACGAGCTAGAAAGGGGATCTCGCGAGCGGGGAAAAGACTGGACGGAACTACTGCTGATCTGCCTGCTCCTCAAGATAGGCCTGATCCTCGGCCGATGGGTCCACCTCGGTCCAAGCTGCTAAATCTGGACATGCAAATCCAAGGTTGTTAGGAAAAACCCAGCGAGTACAAGAAAAACCCAATGGTAAGTACAAATAATAGCAAGTGCATCATGACAAGTATAATGTACCCAAATCAATAAGCATGAATTAACCACAATGAATAGTGAAGATGAAAATAACACTAACATTTATAAGGCATGAAATAGAAGCATGTATATCAGGCCAAGTGTCATGTAATCAAGTTAGGAATCATGGAGTAACTACAATAAATGATAAGTATGGAGATGACACAAATATGCACGAAGTCAATTTATTAAGTTAATATTATTAACTTGTTCAATTTGTATGTTTGGTATATAACCGGTGCCATATACTTTCGCATACAAATCTAGCGAGGTTGGTTATTGGAAATTGATGGGGAGCGACGAACCATGTTTATAATGGGTCCCGTGCATGCCCGGGACAACGGTCCAGGATTATCCGGCACTGAACCGGAACGTACCGCTAGGCACCGGATTTACTATATGCCCGAAGGTCTTATAATACACCCGAACAGGAATAGAGTGTCACCGTTCCCCACAGGATATACCTAGGGGATTATAGCACACCCGGACAGGCAGGCAAGGGGGTAGGGTGCCAGTACACCCCTCGGAAGCGCCTGGTGGCCATCCAGGTCGAATCCTACAGGAAGTTGCATAACATATGTATGGCCACCATAAACACAGAAGCTATATCGATTCCCATAAATTTCCCCCATCCCGGTGTAAGTTGTTTACATATGACAGAGTCTCAAATAATAATGTTCACAGGGTGTCCACAAATGTACAATATCCATGACTATCCTATTACGGGGTCAACAGGAGTATAATACAGGAGTAATGTTAGGAGCCTCCCTATTTCAGGGGTTCAAGTATACAGGAGTACAGGAGCTCAGGAGTACCAAATATATGGTAATAATAGTATAATAATCATGTCATGTCCCCGTAACAGTATAGTCATGAATATGTCATATAATCAGGTATCAGGGGTGGTAATGTCCGTCAAGAGTCATAATGTCAGGTCCAGGTATTTATACCACATGAAAGCATAGCATATACCGTATGTCAAGAACAGACATCAAGTATCAAGTATCAGTGTCCAATGTCAGGTGATCAGTGTAGCAAGACAAGTATCGGGGTCGAGTATCACATGTCGAATATAGTATGGCAAGTATCAATACCAGGTGTCACATATCACATATAGCATGTCAAGTATCCGTACCAAATATAGCATGAAAGATGTCGGTGTCAAATACAGCATGGCAATATCGGTATCAATTATTGTGTGCCGGTGAAAATACCAAGTGCCGGTGACAAAAATCATATCCCTGGTGTAACATGCCAAGTGTCGGTGTAAATACCGTGTACCCGTGTAAATGCCAAGTGCCGGTGTCCTAAATCACATATCAGGCATAACATGTCCAAGGTCGGGTAAATACTGAGTGCAACATCACATATTAACTTACATAGCATGGTATCATGTATTAAATTTACGGTATTAAGTACTAGACATGCTAACATATTTACATCCCAGTTCCAAGCTTAAAATACAAGAGTGTTATTTTTAAATATATTAAAAATACTTGCATAAAATAAATGTATGTCAAAAATGAAGTTGTACTCGCCTGAAACCGGGTAAATACCGGTTAGAATCCGGGAATCGGCGAACCGTTTAAGTATACCTCAAGCCCACAATATATATATATTAAATATATATTTAAAAATTTTTATATAAATATTTTAGAGGGAAGAGAGAGGAGAGAGAGATGAGAGAGAATTTTGTAGGAGAAAAAGGGGAAAAAGAAAAGGAGGGAAAATATGATATATTTTGAAGTGGATTGGGATTTAAAGGAGGAGGGTAGGGATGTAAATATAGTGATGTAGTTTTAAAAAGGAGGTGGGGGTATTTTTGGAATGAGAGATTTTGTTTTTATTTTGGGAAGGAATGAAAAGAAAAGGAAAGAAAGAAAAGAAGAAAGAAAGAAAGAAAGGAAAAGGAGGAGGAAGGAGGGAGGGGGGTGGTCGGCCGCCGGTGGTGGCCGGCCGGCCTGGCGGCGGCAGCGGCGGCGGCGCCGGGGAGGCCGCGCGCGCTGGTGGGGAGAGGGAGGGAGGTGGGTTTGGTTGTTGTTGTTGTTGTTGTTTGTGTGGAGATGGTGGTAGTGGGTGGTGGTGGTGGTTGTGGTGGTGGTGATGGTGTTTGGTGGTGTTGGGGAGATAGAGGAGGTGGAGGTGGTGGTGATGGAGTAGTTAGAGGGAGAATTTGGTGGTGGAGAGGAGGAATTTGGAGAAGATGAAGGTGGGTATGTGATGGGTTTTGGGAGAAATTGAGGATGGTGGAGTTGAATTGGGGGTTGATGGGAGTGGAGGAGTGTTGTGGGGTGTTGGGGAAGCGGTGGCGGCGGCTAGGGCGGCGCCGGAGGCGGCGGTGGTGAGGGTGGTGCGGCGGTGGAGTTGGGTGCGTGAGTGGAGATGGGAGGTTGAAGATGAAGTAGGTTTTCTCTTTTTTTTTCTTTGGATTTTTGGTTGTTTGAAAATGAAAGTATGAAGTGGTAGTGTTTTTAATAGGAATGGAGGTGAGTAAATGGGGATGGTGAAAGGGTGGTTGCTCACTGCTCACAGTCCATGCCCTGCTCCCCCCTTGCTGCGTTGGTGTTGAGGAGATGGGAGTTGGTGAAGGAGAAGAAAAAAGAGAAGAAGAAAAGGAAGAAAGTCAAAAAGGGAAAAAAAGAAATTAATAAAATAAAATAAAATAAATAAAATAGTTTAAAAATTTTTATTATTAAGTAATTTATTTATTATAATTTCTGAAAGTATAAGTAGTGGGGTAGGGAGGAAAAAGCACGAAAAGTTAAGACCGGTAATAAATATTATTATTTTAATAAGGCAAAAATTTGACTGTTTCAGAATCCTTCCAAAAATTCTCAAAAATAGTAAATATTATTCTAAGATGTTTGGTGAAATCGGATTCAAAAAATATAATGTAGTTTTTAAAATAAAAACCCTGGAATCTTCAGGCGATACCGGCCGACACCAGGATCGGCCAAATTTTGATAATTTTGAAAATCCCAAAAAATGTTTTAGTTAGAAAATGATATTGTAAGATGTACTGTGAAAGCCGTTTTTGAAAATTCAATCCCATTTGAAAATTAAAAATCCGGGAATCAGTCAGCGATGCCGATCGACACCGTTTTGGAGATTTTGCAGAAAAATTTCAGAAAATTCCAGAAAATCATGAAAATCTAAAATATTAGAAAACAGTCTCTGAAACTGAAAATGGTCCATTCGGACTACCAGAAAGTCAAATCGGGCTCTTGGCTGGTATCGGGTTCCCGGTCCGGGTCAGGGCTTACTCTAGGTCTGAGAATCCAGATCTGGTACTCAATAAACTAAGCAATCACAACTCATAAACACATACAAGAAGAAAAATTAAGCAATATGGTCGAAAAAATTTGGGACACGTATCTGGGTACGTATCCCTGGTACGGGGTGCTACAATCTACCCACCTAACAAAAATTTCGTCCTTGAAATTTCTATAAGGAAAGAGATGAACATGGAAATAATGAATTGATAAGACAAGAATGGAGTACAAGAGATTATTACCACTCAAGGCTCGAACAGATACGGGTAACGGTCACGAATGACGTCCTCCCGC
The DNA here is from genome assembly GCA_038442645.1 of Agave tequilana. NCBI lineage: Eukaryota > Viridiplantae > Streptophyta > Magnoliopsida > Asparagales > Asparagaceae > Agave > Agave tequilana. The sequence goes on from JAVJIF010010014.1 coordinate 55,362, forward strand.
TCCCAAGTTGCTTCTCCCGGACTATGCCTGTTCCATGAAACGAGCACCAACGGGATGGTCCGGTTCTTCAGGGTCTTGACACTTCTATCCACAATAGCCATTGGTTGCTCAATATATGACAGATCCGGCTGCAACTCCAACTCTGAATGATCCAACACATGGCTCTCATCCTGATGTATCTCCTCAGCTGCGACACATGGAACACATTGTGCACTCCTTCCAGTGATGGTGGCAGTGCCAATCTGTAGGCCACTTCTCCCACTCGATCCAATATCTCAAACGGGCCTATATACCTCGGACTCAGCTTCCCACGTGCACCAAACCTGATCACTCCCTTGGTCGGAGATATCTTCAGAAACACATGCTCTCCCACCTGGAACTCTAACGGTCTTCTATTGGAATCTGCCCAACTCTTCTGTCTGTCCTGGGCTGCACGAAGGTGCTCTTGGATAGTCCTAATCTTGTCCACTGCCTGTACTATCACATCTGGTCCCAAATGCCTTCTCTCACCAACTTCATCCCAACACAATGGTGATCTGCATCTCCTGCCGTACAGGGCTTCGAAAGGAGCCATCTTGATGCTCGCCTGATAGCTGTTATTGTAGGAAAACTCTGCCAAATGTAGATGGTCTTCCCACGATCCCTTGAAGTCTATCATACAAGCTCTCAACATGTCTTCTAGGATCTGAATGGTCCGTTCGGACTGCCCATCTGTCTCAGGATGATAAGATGTGCTGAACTTCAGACGGGTCCCCAGACTCTCTTGAAGGCTCTCCCAGAAGTGAGATCTGAACCTCGTGTCTCTGTCCGACACAATACTGACAGGAACTCCATGCAGTCGAACAATCTCCCTCATGTACTTGTCTGCTAGAAGCTCCGTAGATTGTCCCACTCTGAAAGGTATGAAATGTGCTGACTTAGTGAGACGGTCAACAACTACCCATACTGCATTGTTCCCCTTTGGACTGCGGGGTAGAGCGGTGACAAAATCCATAGCAACATGCTCCCACTTCCATTCTGGTATTGGCAAAGGCTGTAATAATCTAGCTGGTCTCTGGTGTTCGGCCTTCACTTGCTGACACACTAGACACTTCGCCACATATTGTGCGATCTCCCTCTTCATCGCATTCCACCAGAAATGTTGCTTCAGATCCTGATACATCTTGGTTCCTCCAGGGTGTATAGAGTAAGCTGAGCTGTGGGCCTCAGCTAAGATCTTCTGTCTAATCTCCCCTTGAGGCACACAAATCTACCCTGAAATAAAGTGCACCATCAGGATGAATGCAAACATTTGACCTCAGCCCTGCTTCCACTTACTCTCTGAATTTCAGCAATCTAGGATCTTCTTTCTGAGCTTCTCTGATCTCTTCCATCAGTGTCGGCTGGATCTGGAATGCCATCAGCTGCACAGGTCCACTGGTCCTTCGGATCACCATCAAATCTAGCCGCTCCATCTCCCTGAGTAACTCCTTCTGCTGAGTGAGTATCATAACAATGTTGGCTTCAGGTCTTCTACTCAGGGCATCTGGCACAACATTAACCTTGCCAGGATGGTACTGCAGATCTATGTCATAATCTGCCATCAGCTCAAGCCATCGCCTCTGCCTCATGTTCAACTCCTTCTGAGTGAAAATGTACTTCAGGCTCTTGTGATCTGTGTATATCAACACTCGGTCACCTAGCAGGTAATGCCTCCAAATTTTCAACGCAAAGATCACAGCTGCCAGCTCTAGATCATGCGTTGGGTAATTCTTCTCATGAGGCTTAACTGCCTGGATGCATAAGCCACCACATGTCCATGCTGCATCAATACGCATCCAAGACCCTTCCCTGAAGCATCACAGTACACAACCATACCTCCAGTCCCTGAGGGTGTCTTCGAGATTGGAGCTGAAACCAACTTGTTCTTCAACTCCTCAAAAGCAGACGCACACCCCTCAGTCCATATGTACTTCTCTCCCTTCCTGGTCAGCTTGGTCAATGGAGCTGCAATCTTCGAGAAGTCCTGCACGAATCTTCGGTAATATCCAGCTAGTCCGATGAAGCTCCTGATCTCTGTCACAGACTTCGGGGTCGGCCAATCCTTCACCGCCTGAATCTTGCTGGGATCCACCGAGATTCCTTCCTTAGAAACAATATGACACAAGAATGCTATACTCTTCAGCCAGAACTCACACTTGCTAAGCTTGGCATGAAGCTGCTCCAGTCGGAGAGTCTGTAGCACTATCCTCAGATGCTCCGCATGCTCCTCTTCATTCTTGGAATAGACCAGGATATCATCAATGAACACCAAAACAAACTTGTCCAGATAGAGTGAGAAGATCCTATTCATCAAGTCCATGAAGACTGCTGGGGCATTTGTAACTCCAAAGGGCATAACCAAGAACTCATAATGACCATACCGAGTCCTGAATGCCGTCTTCTGGATGTCTTCCTTCTTCACCTTCAACTGATGGTACCCCGACTGCAGATCTAACTTCAAGAACACTTGGGCCCCATGAAGTGATCAAAGAGATCATCAATCCTCGGCAAAGGTACTTGTTCTTGATGGTGACCTTGTTCAACTCTCTATAATCAATGCACAACCTCTTGCCACCATCCTTCTTATTTGCCAACAGCACTGGTGCTCCCCAAGGTGAAGTACTCGGTCTAATTAGACCTTTGCTTGAATACTCCAGCAGCTGCTCCTTCAATATAGCTAATTCTGTTGGCGCCATCCGGTACGGTGCTTTAGAGATGGGAGTCGCTCCTGGAATAAGGTCAATAGAGAACTCCACAACTCTATCAGGTGGAAGTCCTGATATCTCCTCAAATACATCTGGGAATTCATTCCACACTGACACCGTTTTCTTCTCTTCAGCAGTGGCACACTCCAGTTGATTTTCCTTCCGGAGGGACTTGCGTTCTCCAAAGAACTGAAACTCCGGTTGGTGTGGGATCCTGAAGATCACCTTCTTCTCCCGACAGTCGATCACCGCATGATACTTGCTGAGCCAAGTCATGCCTAGGATCACATCGTACCCTCCAGTGTCTAGTACGAACATGTCGGCTTCTAACTTCCTGCCACATAGCTCCACATTGCACGCCTTGCAGATCTTGTTAGTTATAACTACCCCCATTCCCCGTACTAATTTCCATTGGTCACCCATACAGACTAGGGGTATAGAATGCAAGGCAGTAAATCTACTGGATATGAAGCAGTGTGATGCACCGGAGTCAAAAAGTGATAAGACTGGAACTGAATGGACCAAAATTGTACCTGCCACCACTTCTCTAGATGCCTCGGCTTCCTCTGCTGTCAGATTGTAGGCCTGGCCTCTCCCGCGGCCTACTCCAGTTGTAATATCCCTATCTAATTATACTGTATCTTTGTTTTCCTAAAGTATTTATTTTAATTTACAAATTCTTTTGTCAACTAAATTTATTATTTTCCTTCTTGTGATTATTATTTATACTATTAGTGTTGCTATTGTTACCGTTATTTATTATTATTACTAGTGTTAGTATTATATTATTTTGATATTAGTATTAATGTTAATACTAATCTTGGTGGTGGTGGTGGTTTCTTCTTGTTAGCCTGACCCAATACCCGCTAGCCTAAACCCAACACCCATTCTTCTATTGGATCCCAACCAGTTGGCTTATGCCCACTACCCTCAAACCCAATACCCTATATTTATCATTGGAGCCTAACCCGCAACCGTTGTCTAAACCCAAACCCATTAACCCATACCCATACTCAACCCAATACCCACTCTATATATAATCTCCTCATGATCTTAACCTAAACCTAAACCTAATTACTTCTCCCAATCCCAACAACAACAGCCGCATCTCCCCTTTTCCCCTGCTCCTTGCGCAAGCACCAGCAACCCCAACAGCCCTTGCTGCGCACCTCCTCCCTTCCTCCGTGTGCAGCTGCAGATCCTTCCAACGACAGCAAGTCAGCAACCCCCTTCGGCCATGGTAGCATCAGCAAACCACCACCTGAAGTGCAGATCCCCATGGCGTGCCAACAGCGAGCCAACAGTCCAGGCCGGCCACCAGCGGCAGCAGCAGATCTGGCGACAACCCTTGTCCAGATCTGTGCAACACCTCCGACGAGCACCAGATCCCCTCCACGGCGACTCGGCAACACCGCCAACAGGCCAGCCAAGTCCCCCAGCAGACCCGGACAGCAACCGACAGCCCGTGGCATCCTCCAACAGCGACTCGACAGCCGATTCCAGATCTGGACAGCAGCAGATCTGCACCTTCGACAGCGAGCGAGCAGGCCGTTCTCCCGATCCACGCCAGCCCATCGTCGGAGATCGGCACGGTGGCCTTCCCCAGCAACCTGGCCACTCTCCCATGCAGTCCGTTGGCGAAGAACCGCACCACAGCGACCACGGCAGCGACTCGCCCGACGACGCGCACAGCAGATCCAGAACCAGACCAGCAGCGCAGGCAGCGGGCGAGCGGCGATTCCAGGCCCTTCCGGTGAGCGCGAGACCTCCAGATTGCAGCCATGTCTTCCCCAGGACCCTGGCTACCGTCCTATGCAGTCCGACAGCGAAGAGCGGCGCCACGGCGACCGTAACGGCGACTCGCCCGGTAACGTGCAGATTCCCCAAGGTGAGTGTATTCTCCTTCTCTTTGATTTCCTCGTATTTATGTACATCGATTTAATTGTATTTTCATGTGTACATGTACATAGATTATAGTAGTGGTTGTGTATGTTGGTATGTGTGCAAGAGGGGAGGCATTTATATGTTTTATGGTGTGAGAGACCAGGTATTAGTATGCCCTATTTCTGGCTGACAGAGGTTTATTAGTCGACTAATACCCTTTATTAGTCGACTAATAGCCCTGTTAGTCGACTAATCCCTGACCCTAGTCGACTAATATTGGCAGATTGCTGTGTGTAGTCTCTTATAGATTGTGGACTTCACCCATGAGTTATGTAATGGATGTAGATGGATGTGTATGATTTCTAGAGATGGATATTGGATGGAATGACTTGATCGAATAGATCTTAGATACATGTATATGTTATGGTACCTAATATTGAGAAATCTTGATAGAACTTATATGCATGATATGTATTGCCGAGTGTTGGGATATAATGATTGATCTTATAGAAGTGGTGATTGTGAATACCTATGAATTAGAGTTGTATGTTGGAGTGAGAGGGCTAATACTGATATCGATATATGTTGGAACGGTGACTATTGTATCTGATTGCTCGATGTGTATGAAACTAGATGATTATGGAGCTATTAGAATTATAAGTTAGTTGTAATGACTTTGGATTGATCTGGACTTATGTTATTTACATTGAATGATGATCGGTAATTAGACCCGACTTTATTAGTTGAGTATTTGAGGACATAGCAGGTATGACTAAATTAATTGAGTTTGTGATTTAGATTGATCTTGAGTTAGAGGTTATCCAGAATCTATGTTCCTTATATTGGAGCCTGACTTGTTTTGAGATGAGATTGACGTTGTTGGCCTTTGAGATTCATTAGATGATATTTTGGTTGATGTTAAGTATCAGTAGTAAATATTCTATAGAGTAGCTGATAGAGGATTTGGATGTGATCTTACTTTACTAAAAGATTATGATGATTTGATGGGTACATGGACTATTTCAGAGTTGGACTGTGAGTTGGACTGAACTTGAGTTATGGGTCATTGGATTTACATATTTTATGATAAAGCCCGATCTGCATTAAGATGAGATGATATATTCTAGTAGAGTACTTTCCAGACTTGATATTCATTTATTGGTGATGACTTGATGATGATTCATTCAGATGTTGATATGGACTTGTTATAATGTTAGACATTGATTACTTTGAGAGATTGAGCTATTGTGTTAGTAATCTATTTGAATCAGCAATGTTGTACTTCAGAGTTATTAGACAGTAGATCATTACTCAGCCTGAATATCTTGATTCACTTGAGAAATCTTAATATATCTACCTGACAACTATCATGTTCATGTTACTAAAATTTGCTGGGAAAATATTATTACACGGTAACAACACCCGCATGTTTACTTGTTATATACTCCTGTTATACCGGTGTCCTGTTCATGATATTATATACTCCTGTTATACCGGTACCCTGACTTTCACATGTTGATATTGTTACCGTGACTACCACCGAGTTATACCAGAGATTTAAGTAACATGTATACTAAATAAACTTGATAAACTAAAACATGATAACACACAACTTGCACTGGGCTTGGGGAGATTGATGGAGGAGACAGCGTCCGTATTTTGGGTGGACCTAGGATTTAGGTTGCGCAGCCGAAAGAGGGTTCCACTGCAGGGTTCCCGTGGGGTGACTGGCACCCCGTCATGTTTTATTCCTGTTATACATGTTCCTGACTACCTAGCGGTAGGTCCTGGTTCAGCGCCAGGAGTCTGGGCCGTGGTCCCGGGTATGTACGGGACCCACCTAAAGCATGGACAATGTCTCCAACCGATCAGTTTCAATAACTTAAGGGCATCGATTGGCATGTGTGGTAGGCGTATTATGGGATGCGTCTATTACATGTGACAATTGGTGTTCGCTGACATAATTAATAATAAACTGTTGATGCCTTGTGACTGACTGTAATTACCTGATTGTATATTTATATATCACTATATCAGACATATGATTGTAACCAGGACCAGATTATTATAACCAGGACCAGATTTATGACCAGACTTGGATGCCAACCTAGTGACATGTGATAGATTACACGCCTTGACATTGTTTGCATATTTACAGTTGTGCCAGTTATATTCTACCTTTATTCATGTTATTATCATGTGTATTACTGTTCAGCTATTTATCTTGTTATTAGCCTTTTCTATTTACTGTTGCTCTTACTACTATTTATGCACATTGTTTCTTCTGCACGAGTTCTTTCCCCTTTACACACACACTCATTATGGTCGCATTCTGACGACCCTGGATTTGCACGTCCAGCTATTGGACGGTTGTTCTAATGTGCAGGTGTTCGATGAGACGGTACGCCCTGCGAGGAGCTTGGGTCCTCTCCTCTTGATCCTGGTATACTTGCATTTCATTCTTATTATTATTCTTTGATTCCTGTATATCACCTTTGACTTCTATTCAGCTATCATTTCCTTCCCGTTATTCATTGCTATCATGTGTGGTCTTATATGTATTACGGCAGTGTTCATTGATCATTATGCTTCTGATTTATAGCTTGTTCAGTTTACAATTGAGGCTTAGCGCGTATACGAGGGGTATTTTACCTCGCGTATATGCGTCGCCATAACGTCTCCGTATCTTTAAGATCGGGGCGTTACACCAGTCCTGGGTCCCCTCTGAGCCTGACCCAAAAATCGACGCTGGGAAGGTAGTGGAGCTCCTCTGCCTGCAGGTCCTGAATTCCTCCTCATCGGTGGTGCTGAAAGTGCTGGGGGAGCTGCTCGAGCTGGAGGCACTGATGGTGCCACTCGTGCTGAAAGTGCTGGTGGTGCTGGAGCTGCATTCCAGCTCCTCTTGAATGGACACTCTCCCACCGAGTGGTTACCGGATCCGCATGCCAAACACAGTCCATTGGCCATACGCAGTTCTGCTGGTTGTGTCCGGGTTTCTGGCAGTACCCACACACAAGCTGCTGAGGAGGAGGCCGAAAAGGTCGCTTGGCCACTGGGGCACCAAGAGCTCTGACTGGGTTCCCCCTGTGCACCTGCTGGAACTGGCGCTTCATCGGCTTGTACTGTAGCTCAATCCTCCTCTTCTTCTCCACCCCTGCTCCACATCACGGGCAATAGAAAGGACTTGGGAGTACGTCTTCAGCTGGTGAGGTATAAGCAACATCTGGATATCCACCCTCAGTCCTTGCTGAAATCTGCTAGCTCTCTTCTCCTCGTCGGCCACCATATACGGTGCAAACCGACTAAGCCTCAGAAATTCAGCGGCATATTCATCCACTGACCGATTCCACTGTTGCAGTCTGATGAACTGCTCCTCCATCTCCTTCTGAGCAGTCGCAGGGAAAAATCTCTCGTAGAAGCCTTTCGAGAACTGGTCCCAAGAGATAGGCTTCTCCAGCCTCGCCTCTTCAGCAAGCCACCAAGTCCTCGCCACATCCTTCAGCTGGATCTTGGCTACTTCTACTTGGTTCTTAGCAGGAATTCGGGCCGCCTTTAGGAGATTGGTCATATCGATCAACCATTGCTCTGCATCCAGGGGCTTCTCTGTGCCCGAGAACTCTGCTGGCTGCAATCTCCGAAAATCTGAAATAGTCCCCGGCCTCTGCTCCCGAGGCGCAGTCAGCAATCCTTGATGCAGGAGCTCTACCTGCTGCTGCTGGCTATCCATCATCCCTTGGAGTAGCCTCATCATGTCGCTTTCCCGTTCGGACCTTCGCGGAAGTGCTGGGACCGTTACGTGTCCCCGTCTATCCATATTTGAGCCGAGAGCTGAAAATGACAGAATATGAGATTTCAGGAATCAAGAGATGGATTTCAAAAAGGAATAGATAACTTCGTACTTGTGATTGGAATTTATAATAAGGACTCGTGTGACTTAGCCGCAAATTAATCCAACATTAATTTGCAGACTGGCTGTACTGAAGGTGTGAGAGCCTAGGCTCTGATACCAACCTGTGGCGCCCCGATCCCGGCGGGTACGGAGACGCCACTGCGACGTACATACGCAGGGCGATGGTACCATCACGTATGTACGCTAAGCATCAATACAACACAACACATATATCAGAGTGCGGAAATACGTGGTATTATACATTCCAACATAATTTAAACAAGTACTGAGTCATCACAAACAGTGATATAATATTACATCAATATTACATCACTAGATAATACAAAAGTAGATTACACATGATACAACAGATAAAAACTCACGAGCTAGAAAGGGGATCTCACGAGCGGGGAAAAGACTGGACGGAACTACTGCTGATCTGCCTGCTCCTCAAGATAGGCCTGATCCTCGGCCGATGGGTCCACCTCGGTCCAAGCTGCTAAATCTGGACATGCAAATGCAGGGTTGTAGGAAAACCCAGCGAGTACAAGAAAAACCCAATGGTAAGTACAAATAATAGCAAGTGCATCATGACAAGTATAATGTACCCAAATCAATAAGCATGAATTAATCACAATGAATAGTGAATATGAAATAACACTAACATTTATAAGGCATGAAATAGAAGCATGTATATCAGGCCAAGTGTCATGTAATCAAGTTAGGAATCATGGAGTAACTACAATAAATGATAAGTATGGAGATGACACAAATATGCACGAAGTCAATTTATTAAGTTAATATTATTAACTCGTTCAATTTGTATGTTTGGTATATAATCGGTGCCATATACTTTCGCATACAAATCTAGCGAGGTTGGTTATTGGAAATTGATGGGGAGCGACGAACCATGTTTTATGGGTCCCGTGCATGCCCGGAACAACGGTCCAGGATTATCCGGCACTGAACCGGAACGTACCGCTAGGCACCGGGATTTACTATATGCCCGAAGGTCTTATAATACACCCGAACAGGAATAGAGTGTCACCGTTCCCCACAAGATATATCTAGGGGATTATAGCACACCCGGACAGGCAGGCAAGGGGGTAGGGGTGCCAGTACACCCCTCGGAAGCGCCTGGTGGCCATCCAGGTCGAATCCTATAGGAAGTTGTACAACATATGTATGGCCACCATAAACACAGAAGTTATATCGATTCCCATCAATTTCCCCCATCCCGGTGTAAGTTGTTTACATATGACAGAGTCTCAAATAATAATGTTCACAGGGTGTCCACAAATGCACAATATCCATGACTATCCTATTCGGGGTCAACAGGAGTATAATACAGGAGTAATGTCAGGAGCCTCCCTATTTCAGGGGTTCAAGTATACAGGAGTACAGGAGCTCAGGAGTACCAAATATCTGGTAATAATAGTATAATAATCATGTCATGTCCCCGTAACAGTATAGTCATGAATATGTCATATAATCAGGTATCAGGGGTGGTAATGTCCGGTCAAGAGTCATAATGTCAGGTCCAGGTATTTAAACCACATGAAAGCATAGCATATACCGTATGTCAAGAACAGACATCAAGTATCAAGTATCAGTGTCCATGTCAGGTGATAAGTGTAGCAAGACAAGTATCGGGGTCGGGTATCACATGTCGAATATAGTATGGCAAGTATCAATACCAGGTGTCACATATCACATATAGCATGTCAAGTATCCGTACCAAATATAGCATGAAAGATGTCGGTGTCAAATACAGCATGGCAATATCGGTATCAATTATTGTGTGCCGGTGAAAATACCAAGTGCCGGTGACAAAAATCATATCCCTGGTGTAACATGCCAAGTGTCGGTGTAAATACCGTGTACCGGTGTAAATGCCAAGTGTCGGTGTCCTAAATCACATATCAGGCATAACATGTCCAAGGTCGGGTAAATACCGAGTGCAACATCACATATTAACTTACATAGCATGGTATCATGTATTAAATTTACGGTATTAAAGTACTAGACATGCTAACATATTTACATCCCAGTTCCAAGCTTAAAATACAAGAGTGTTATTTTTAAATATATTAAAAATACTTGCATAAAAATAAACGTATGTCAAAAATGAAGTTGTACTCGCCTGAAACCGGGTAAAATACCGGTTAGAATCCGGGAATCGGCGAACCGTTTAAGTATACCTCAAGCCCACAATATATATATATTAAATATATATTTAAAAATTTTTATATAAATATTTAGAGAGAAGAGAGAGGAGAGAGAGATGAGAGAGAAATTTGTAGGAAAAAGGGGAAAAAGAAAAGGAGGGAAATATGATATATTTTGAAATGGATTGGCTTTTAAAGGAGGAGGGTAGGGGATGTAAATATAGTGATGTAGTTTTAAAAAGGAGGTGGGGGTATTTTTGGAATGAGAGATTTTGTTTTTATTTTGGGAAGGAATGAAAAGAAAAGGAAAAGAAAAAAGAAGAAAGAAAGGAAAGGGATGAGGAAGGAGGGAAGGGGGGGTGGTCGGCCGCCGGTGGTGGCCGGCCGGCCTGGCGGCGGCGGCGGCGGCGGCGCCGGGGAGGCCGCGCGGCCTGGTGGGGAGAGGGAGGGAGGTGGGTTTTTGTTGTTGTGTTGTATTGTGTGGAGATGGTGTAGTGGGTGGTGGTGGTGGTTGTGGTGGTGGTGATGGTGTTTGGTGGTGTTGGGGAGATAGAGGAGGTGGAGGTGGTGGTGATGGAGTAGTTAGAGGGGAGAATTTGTGGTGGAGAGGAGGAATTTGGAGAAGATGAAGGTGGGTATGTGATGGGTTTTGGGAGAAATTGAGGATGGTGGAGTTGAATTGGGGGTTGATGGGAGTGGAGGAGTGTTGTGGGGTGTTGGGGAAGCGGTGGCGGCGGCTAGGGCGGCGCCGGAGGCGGCGGTGGTGAGGGGTGCGGCGGTGGAGTTGGGTGCGTGAGTGGAGATGGGAGGTTGAAGATGAAGTAGGTTTTTCTCTTTTTTTCTTTGGTTTTTGGTTGTTTGAAAATGAAAGTATGAAGTGGTAGTGTTTTAATAGGAATGGAGGTGAGTAAATGGGGATGGTGAAAGGGGTGGTTGCTCACTGCTCACAGTCCATGCCCTGCTCCCCCCTTGCTGCGTTGGTGTTGAGAGATGGGAGTTGGTGAAGGAGAAGAAAAAAGAGAAGAAGAAAAGGAAGAAAGTCAAAAAGGGAAAAAAAAAAATTAATAAAATAAAATAAAATAAAATAAAATAAAATAGTTTAAAATTTTTATTATTAAGTAATTTATTTATTATAATTTCTAAAAGTATAAGTAGTGGGGTAGGGAAGGAAAAAGCACGGAAAGTTAAGACCGGTAATAAATATTATTATTTTAATAAGGCAAAAATTTGACTGTTTCAGAATCCTTCCAAAAAATTCTCAAAAATAGTAAATATTATTCTAAGATGTTTGGTGAAATCGGATTCAAAAAATATAATGTAGTTTTTAAAATAAAAACCCTGGAATCTTCCGGCGATACCGGCCGACACCAGGATCGGTCAAATTTTGATAAATTTTGAAAAATCCCAAAAATGTTTTTAGTTAGAAAATGATATTCTAAGATGTACTGTGAAAGCCGTTTTTAAAAATTCAATCCCATTTGAAAATTAAAAATCTGGGAATCAGTCAGCGATGCCGATCGACACCGTTTTTGAGATTTTGCAGAAAAATTTCAGAAAATTCCAGAAAATCATGAAAAATCTAAAATATTAGAAAACAGTCTCTGAAACTGAAAATGGTCCATTCGGACTACCAGAAAGTCAAATCGGGCTCTTAGCTGGTATCGGGTTCCGGTCCGGGTCAGGGCTTACTCTAGGTCTGAGAATCCAGATCTGGTACTCAATAAACTAAGCAATCATAACTCATAAACACATACAAGAAGAAAAATTGAGCAATATGGTCGAAAAAATTTGGGACACGTATCTGGGTACGTATCCCGGGTACGGGGTGCTACAATTGAGACAGATGAATACCAGTATAATTGCTGTTTAACTAAGTAAGGTAATTGAAAGGTGTTTCTATAATTAAGGAACGTTCTATCAAATAGAAAACCTCTCCTCTTCATCTTTCTCTTCACAACCATCATCGTCACTCCAACACCAACCTCTTCTTTGTCTTCAATCGTCAGAACCATTATCTGATCATTTATATAGAGTTTTCTTGAAAAGAAAATAGTTAAAGAGCTAATTGAAATGAATCACATTTTAATTAAGAGATAATAAGAAGAGTTTAGTGAGTCACATGATACTTATGCGATTCTCTTGGAGGAATGACAGTATGGCAGTTCATTAGGTGTAAGTTTTTATATCATACGAAGTTATGTGAAGAAGCTGTTACAGTAGCACACACAGAGGTGTTTTCTGCAATTTACCTTAATAAAATTTAACAATTATCCTAATGCTCCCCTTATTAGAAAACAAAGGATGGGATAAAAAATGGGTTCGGTTCATGTGTGTGAGCCACACACATATTATAAGAGGACCAATCCTGCGTTAACACGTGAGAGTGGCCCTCTTATAATTTTACAAGAAGTTCAAAGAATTTAAAGTTTTGTCCCCTTAAAATCCGACATCTGTTTCACGTGTCAACGCTGAATTGATCCTCTTATGATCTGTATATGTGACTCACACACATGAACCGAATTCACAAAAAATAGGCCAACTCTAATTTCTAGGATGAGTCAAAGTTCCTGTTCAAATCCATTTTACTCATATTACAGTCTAAAGTTCCTGATTTATATGTTGCATCACTTTCATCAGAACAACCAGTACAATAAAACCCACAAATTAACACGATGTGTGTTTGTGTGTGTGTTTGGGGGGGGGGGGGGGGGGGGGGGGGGGGGGGGGGGTGGCGTGGGGTTCAGGTCCCCTCCTTCACTAAGTTCTAAAACAATGGTCCCAAGCAAGTACAAAAGTGATTAATGTACATTAATCTTGGAATTGCCTTCAGGAGATCTCTCTCTCTCTCTCTCTCTCTCTCTCTCTCTCTCTCTCATACACAAGCTGGTAAGTTACTTCCAACATATATCAAGCACTCTCTTCTTGAGTCCTAAGCCCGTCACCCAACCAATTTAACCCATATATCTTCCTCCGAAGTCCGAAATTTTACTGGTTGAGGTTGACATCCGAGCCAACCCCCACAATCAATCCCCAAAATGATCATTTTTCTCCGCGCATTGGGATCAGTGATACAGTCTCACATCATGCATGAATCAAAACCAGTGATTAGCCAATAAAAAAAATAACAATTCATCCGAAATCTTCGCAGTATTAGTACTGTGGAGTCGCCATAGTTCGTGCTTGATCATGTGAAGTAGACTTGCGCGCATTGCTTATAGCTGCAAGTGCACTTCATCTTCTTGATTGAGGTTCACTCTTCCTACGTATCAGTGATGGTCATCAGTAGCCTCTTTCTCAAGCAAGCGCGTGTGTATGCGACGCTAGCTAATTTGTTTATCTTGTGTAGTGAATCAATCAATAATGGGACTTTGAAGACCATGCGAATGCAGTATGCAGCAAATTAATGATTAGGGGGTGGAGATTTTAGGTTCACAGCAGCCAACTGTAACTGCTGGCAGGTACTCTTAAATCCTTTTGCTGATTTAATTCTTACGTTGGAGACATGTTTCTGTACCCAAAGTTTGAATTTCATTTAGTTTTATACCTACATACTCTCAAAATTGATGTTATGCCCGAGTTCTCTTATATTAAAAGGAGTTAGATATTGCATTCTAACTGTATGTGTCATGTATGACGTTTCTTTATATTGATTCATTCTTGGCATGCCTCATATACTAGGAAGAAATTAGTTTCTCAATATATTGTCTTTTCGATGAAATTACTTTTACAAGGGATGATTCAAATTACTCAAAAAAAAAAAAAAAAGAAACCATTTTAAGTGTTATAATGCGAGTTTAGGGTTTTTTTTTTTTCTCTCCTAGAAAATCACTGCACACCGAGATTCAGATGTAATAATGTGAGTTTAGCTAGTTTAGTGATTTTGTGAAATTTTGAACTTCTTTTCGTGAGCCAGATGTGACACATAATCAGTTCCGAGTAGAAACCTCTTCCGAAGGAGGTGCATTAAGTAAGAAGACAACAACATATTTTTATTATGCAAAGAGCATCTTGCATATTAGACTCTTAGTGATAGCATATCGAGCACATTCTCATTGCAAGTAGCATATTCTTAGAGGTGGTACAAAATTGATTGAATTATGGGTATAAAAGCTATTTTCAAAATATGCGGGTATAGGAATAAATTAGTTTCTAACCAATATCACATAATTAATTTTTTCCTTGTTACACTCTTGAGCTGGTGGTTAAGGCTTGGAGCACTGTTAGTTCCAAGTTCAAGGTGGTTTGAGGGACTCACAATGATGATCAATTGGGCAACAAGAAGGAAGACAATCTATGGGCAAGATTAATGTGCACGATAGCATAAAATCAAGATGACATCTAATAATTGTTTTTGTTAATGATTAATTAAGCAATCAGTGCAGATAGGTTTGTACAGGTGTCAAGAAGTGATTTGCATAAATAATGTAGGATTTATAGGCAGGCATTAAACCCCATCCATCCCTTCAGGTTCAAGTCTTCCAGCCTGGCTTGTGTTGGAAGTGAGGAAAGGGAGATGCAACATCAAATGTGAAGACAGCGGGAAGTCAACTCACCCCTCTCTCTCTCTCTCTCTCTCTCTCTCTCTCTCTCTCTCTCTGTATGAGGGCTTGGAAGTGCAAATGGGCCTTCAAAGAGTAAGAATACACATGTTCAAATCGGTTATAATCAAGAGGCCTTGTTCTGCAGGCTGCGGCCCAACCATCTTTTGGTGTATATTACACTCTGGACTAGAAGAAGCTCAATTTCAGAAGAAGAAAGAAAGAATATAAAAGGAGTAATTAAATAAACAGTTTAGAATAATAAAAATGGTGAGCGGACTTGAATATGAAAATTTATGCATAATTTTGTCTATATTTTAGTGGTTGTAATGCCGGAGATCAAGAATAAGAATGCCCAGACTTAAGTTACTTGTCCACAACACTCTTCAGCTGTTGACAGGCTTTTACAGTAACTCAGTTGTTTACAGTCATGTTGACAGCACTATTCGGCTGTCGACAGGCTTTTACAGAAAGTGAGAAAATTACAGATCAGTCGAAAGTACTCTTCGTCAATCGACAAGCCTGCTGCATATTATAGTTTCCTAGTTAGTTTAGGAGTTGTTTTCTGAGTCTGTTTTGGATTCAATTTGATTTATTTCTTTTTTATTTTAATTTTCTAATTAGAGAACTATTCTTCTTTTATTTGCTTATATAAGGCCATTGTATCATTAGTTTTTTATCATTGAATTTTGATTAATAAAATTGAGTTTTCCTCTCATATTTACTCGTGGATTTGAGTTGTTCCTTTTGGCTCGTGAATTTGGGTTGTTCTTGCTCGTGGATTCTAGTAGTTATCCCTACCTGGAGATCTCTTCAGGGTTCGTCAGTGTTAGAATAAGATTTAATCCGCATCGCTCGCCTTCTTTGCTTCCTGTCTGTGTCCAGTGGTATCAAAGTTTCGGCAAAAGCTCCGACGATGGCCATAAACGACGACAAGCAACCAAACCTGTCCACAAGGATGGATACTTTTGAAGGGATGGTCAGCACTCTTGAATCAACCATGGATGTTGTGCTCCAAGAACTGAAGAAGATCTCCCTCAAGCTTGACGATCGAAACCTAGCCGATGGTACGCATCGTCCAGCAAACAACCCCCCGCTACCACCTCCACCTTTATCAGGTAATCATCATCCACCACCTCTACCTCTCTCAAACAATCCTCACCCATAACCCCCACCACTAAACCAACCACATCTAATTCAACTACCACCAATTCAATCACCCCGCTACTATCACCCACATATCACCCATATCAATATCCTACACCAACAAACTACCCTCTATGACCACCTCAAATTGATGACTTCTCCACTGAGGAGTTCAACAACCCCGCTTATCAGTATGACAACTTTGGAGATGATGGCCTAGCCTGCGGAAGGTATGGGAGATTCACTAATTCTAATATAAATAGGAGAGACGGGTTTTCTAACCCTATTAGGGAGGTTAGATTCCCTTATCCTAATCATGGTAGAGAAGGAGGATACTCAAATCCTCAAAAGTACAGGATGAAGATTGACATCCTCTCTTTTAGCGAAAATCTTGATATCGAATCCTTTCTGAATTGAATCTATGAGGTGGATAAAATTCTTTGACATGGCTTATGTTCTTATGGAGAAACAAATCAAATTTGTAGCGTACAAACTCAAGGGAGAAGCAACCACATGGTGAGATCAATTGTAAATCTCACGAGTCGTCAAGGAAAGCAACTCGTGATGACATGAAGGCGCATGAAGCAACTCCTACAAGGTAGATTCCTTCCACTCGATTATCAACAGCTCCTCTACAATCAATTCGAGCAATGTGTAGGCTATCTATAAATCATTAAAGACAAGTCATCAGACACAGACCTCTCAACACCAAGGTCACGTTTCAATTAAAACGCGGACCTCACGTCCAAAAAGAAATGCGGACTTTAGACGCGAGTCTGAGGACCTCGCGTCTCACTTCAAATGCGGGTCTGAGCAACTCCGCGTCTCATCTCAAGCGCGGGTCTGAGCAATCCTGCGCTTCACTTCAAACGCGTGCGTCTCACTTCAAACGCGGGTCTGAGCAACTCCGCGTCCTATTTTAAGTACATATCTGTCAACTCTGTGCTCCTCCTTAAGCGCGGATCTGAGTAACTTCGTGTTCTGGTGGAGACGTGGGTCTAAGCCCTGTGTCTATACAAACGCGAGGTCCGCGTCCAGTGCGAGACCTGCATTTCTGTTATAATTGATCCCCATTACTGGGTTAATTTACCCCCTACATAATGTGAGAGTTAATCCCTATTATGGAGGGATTTTAGGGATAATAATACCCCTATGCCTCTCTATAAATAGCCTGAGGAGCTATAAGGAAGGGGCTTTTCCAGAGATTGAGAGCTGAGAATTCTCAAGCTAAAAAGCTTCTTGCTTTTCAACCACAGATGTTCAAAGAGGAAGAGAGGGAGAAGTCAGTGGACTCTAAACACTTAGTGTGTTAAAAATAGAGCTCTTTTCTGATTAATCTTTGAGAGTGTCCTGAAGAGAAGCTTGACAGTCAGCCGTCAACGGAGAACAAGAATCACTCTCCATCACCACACGAAGAACCCAACGTTAAACAAATGGGAGAACCAGTTCTCCTCTCCTCTTTTGTAATCGAAATCATTTTGTTGTAACTTTTCAGCCACTCAAAGAAACTTTACATCAATCTACTTTTCTGACCAAACAAAATATGGCGACTCCATTGGGGACATCTTTCTCTATTGACGAGAACGCCACGGTGCAAGCCGATGTTCGGCTCCTCAGGAAGACGGTAGAATCCCTCATCGTTGAATTCGATCAAGGGATGTTTGAGGAATTCCTTTTCTCAGACTCCACCAGTAACAAAGCAATGCAGCAACACCGCAAAGTCTCTTCTGAGACTCGCTCTCGAATCTCTTCAGAGATTACTCCTAAAGTGGCCGACACCACTGCTCACAACGCAAATGGTGCCACTTCTGAAGAAGTTCTGAAAACCTCTCGTGCGGCCCATGCAGCCCGCGTCAACATCTCTCAGGAGACCCGCAGAGCGAAAGCATCGACACAGATTAGTGTGATGGTGAAGATCAATTCCGTCATCTTTCTCCTCTCCAAACTCTAGAATTCCATGTTACCAGGGTTCTCAACAACCTTTACGCTCAACCAGAATGCTAAAGTCGACGAAGGCGTCGGGCACATCGACAACAAATTGAAGATTCTGCAGAAACAATCTGTTCTGCAGATTCAGAATGTGAGGTTCATACCCGCGTTCTCTCATGCAACGTGAGACCCACTTCCACTTGCCCTGAAATGCAAGATCCACATTCTACCTGCTTCAGAACATAAGGTCTGCGTCTCTGATCCCAAATGCGAGACCCGCGTTCTGCCAGCTTCAGGACATGAGTCTCGCATTTTTGGTCCTAAACGTGAGACTCGCGTTCTGAGATAGACTCAGCCAACAATGGATACTCGCGTTTCTACTTTAAAATGCGAGACTCACGTTTTAACTCTAAATGCGATGACCACGTTTCAACACAATGCGAGGTCCGTCTTTCAACAAAAAAACATGAGACTCGGGTTCTGAATGGCATGTCTTTGAGATATAAAAAGCCAAAAAGCCCTCACCCCTAGGAGTTCGAGGCTAGTTGCTCAGACGCTCCCTCAACGGACCTGAGGGACTACCTGACAAGGAAGAGAAGCGTCCATCATATCGCCCCTCGATGTCACTGCGAGTAACTAATCTCAGCAGTACTCTCTGAATGTCATTGTGACTTTCAGACAAATAAACCTTTAGTGTTTAACCAGTTGTCAGCGTCTTCAAATTCAGCCAAGAGATGACGATCCCAGCAGAAGAAATCATTCTTCGATGTCGAGTACTAATAAGTAACTGCAAACATGGTGGGGCCGAGTTTCACACCAAACAAGTCCTAGTGGAAGCAACTGGCTATTAGTTTAGAAGAATAGGATGCTGATCAGTCTCCAAATTTGAAGGATGTCCTTGTCGAACCTGAAGGGGTCTACCGACACACTCGGACCTGTACGGGAACAATCACCCCGGTCGACTACAGTCTGTTGGCCAGGGAGATTGAGGTGAATAATGAGCACTCCGCCATCATCGAATCCCGGTCTTCGAATTCTAGCTCGGAGGCAACCGCCTTTGCCTGCATGCTGGAAATCTTGAGGAAGTGGCCAGGCAATTCGAAGAGTAGGCTCGGGTCCAAAAGGAATAACTCAAGATGATTCGAGCTCAGCAAGGATTTATCAATGCCCTTAAGCAGATGTTGTCACAACTACTTAAGGAGAAAAAGAAGCCGAAGGCTAAAACTCCTTCCATGTCCAAGCGCAAATGGAAGGAGGGGGAGAGCTCATCTTCTGCAAACGCTGAGAGTGAAGAGCATTTCAACTCTGAGCTACCCAAATCTTCATCTGAAGAAGAGGATAACTTTAAAAATGAAAGCAATCATTCCAAGAGGATGAGCAAATTGGAGCAACGCCTTGAGGCCCTCGCCAACAGAGACGGTCTCCAAGATGGGGGGATACCCAGTAGAATGGGATCCAGCTCCCTACCCTCCTAAATTCAAGGCACCGACCCTGCATACTTTCGACGGTAAAGGGTCGCCGAACCAACACATATACTACTTTAAATTCAAAACTGGGAATGTAGTATTGAATGATGCCATTATGGATCGTTTATTCATTGGCACTCTTAAAGGAGTTGCCTTTGAATATTTCATGAAACTTTCTGTCAGCTCAATTAAGACATGGGTTGACCTAGAGAAGTTGTTTCTGGCTCATTTTTGAAGACGATACAGAAATTTCAGTGCCAACTCTCATTGCAGCCAAGCAGAAGAAAGGAGAGTCTATCAAAACTTTAGTCAAGAGATTTTAAAGCATGGCACTCTGTTGTCCTAGCGACATGACCCAGTCTATACTGGTTGAAACGTGTCGTCATAATCTGCAAACTTTTCTACTCACTCAAATGGGAGTAGTGGAATGTCACACTTGAAAGCATTTGGTGCTACAAGGCGAATAGGCAGAAGTGATTGTCATTAGGGTCAGGGCTGAAGAAAAAGACAGCAAATCAAGACCCGACAAGCCTTTACGATGCGCCCCAGAGTCATCTTCTTAGGCGAGAAGGAGGGATCCCTGACAACGGAGGTCAAATCACCTTCAAAGACCCAGTCAGTCAGAGGAGGATGGCTCCGGCCAACCACGTGTTTATAAACTGTACTCCTTCAAGGATGAGCACGTGGTCTCTTTATTCAAGTTACTCCAAAAGTGTAACAAGCTCAAATTGTCGGTGATCAGATGGCCTGAAAAGGTAGGGAAGACTGATGATCCCATTTACTATTTATATAACAGGATGCTGGGCACCCTACAAGAATTACTACATCTTTAAAGATGTCCTTCAGGCTCTGATCTACGTAGAGGTATTGAAGTTTCATCCAAAACAGTAGAAGGTGACCGCCAACATGACGGCTACATCACCAATTCAATTCAGATAGAATCTCTCACTAGCACCAACCGGAGTGGTTCCCATCCTGAAAGGGGAACTAAGAGTGATCAATACTAATCCTCATAACCAGAGGGGGAAAGGTCTCATTCCTGTCCCTACTCATCAAGGAGAGATAATGTGGGTCCATCACGACATTATCGAAAGCCAGTAGTGGACGACTGTCATAAGCAGGAAGTCTAAAAGCAAGGCTAAAGTATACTCCAATAATGTGGTAAGTATTTCTGCAAGAGAAACTGAGGAAGATGTCGCCTCCCTTACTAGTCAGGAGATGAGAAATCCGCATTTGTTGCGACACAAGCACACCTCCCACATCAATGACTCAGTTTGGCAGGTAGTACCTGAAACAGTGCAGCGAACCGATAGTAAACTCCCCACAGCCAGCCGAGGAAACAATCGAGCAGTCCACGAAGCCATCCATAGAAAAGCAGAAAGAGCTTTGATTAGTCTCTAATTTTGCATAATTTTTATCACATTCTCATATTTATTTGATGTAAAATTCTGCTAATAAAGCTTTGCTTGCTTAATCCTAGGTCCATGGTGTGCAAATGAAGAAGAAGACCCTAAACTACCATTTAATGGATGATTAAACACCTACCAAGTAGCCATTGACTTTAGGGAGGAGATTTTGTCAGCACAGGGCATCAAATCACGAATCCAGGAGGTCAAGTGGACAGGAGACAGAAGGGCGGCACGCTGCCCAAACCCTGGCGCGCGCCGCCCTGACATGGTCGCAGAAAAGTGGCCAGGGCAACGTTTTCGCGGCCATATGGGGGGGCGCGCGCCCGGGCTTTAGGCCAGGGTTTGCCCCCTGGCCCCCTTACCCCTGGTGCCTATAAATACCCCAGGGGTCTTCAGTTGGAGATATCTAGAGCTTTAGCAAGTTGTTGTAATCTTGTTTTTAGGATTGTAGTTATTTTAGTTTCCTTCTTCTTCTAGTTTTAGTTTTAGCCATTAGAGTGAAAGAAAGAGAGTGTGTAAGTATTGTATTTGAAGGTGACAAGCTAATACAAGTAGCTACTTCTCTTTCTTCTTTCCATTTACTTGTCTTTTCTATTTACTTTTACTTCCTTGCTGTAGTGTAACTTCCTTTCTCTTTACTTCTTTTCTTTTGTTTTCTTGTAGTGTAACTCCCTTTCTCTTTACTTCTTTTCTTTTGTTATTTCTTTTACTATCATGTCTAACTAACTCTTCCATTGCATGGCTAACTAACTACTAACCCACTAATCTCTAATAACTTGATTGATAAACCCAAATGAGTCAATAGTGTCAACTAAACCTTGTGCAAACAAGAGCTATGATATCTTAAGATGAGGGTTCTAACTCTAACTTACACTTAGGTATTCACTTTCTTATATTTCATGCTTAACGGGTTTTTGATGATCTATGGATTGCATGCTTTACTTGTTTTTGTAAGTTAGAGATTTTCCTTTTAACTTTGTCGATACCATTAATGCACTTGTGTCTTCCCCTATTCTCGCTTTCAATTGGATCTTGATAAGGGAATGTCCAAGTTTCTGCCGTGTTAAGCTAAGTTATAGGAAGAACTTTCACTCGATTTTCACGTGAATAGTTCCCATGCATAAGGGGTATGCTTGCCTATGATCCATCGTGAGGCTACATCTTCAAGAAGTTAGGGATTGGTGGGAGCACTTAGTATAAAGTTAGCCATGCGTTTTTACTATTAAGAAAATCCAACTTTACAAACCACCAAATCATTCTCAAACAATTCTTGAAACCAACTTGCTTTCATTTTTCAATTCTTTATTTGAAACAGAGATCATTCTCTTTTCTTGAACAAAGAAGCCGCATCAAGCTTCCATCGCTCTCCCTCCTCGTGGATACGACCCGTATAGCCACTTCGCTGCTACGGAAGAATCGCAAAAGCAGTAACATCGACCCACAATCTTTTTACTTATTCTTGTGCTTGCTTTTAGTTAATCAAGCTTCGGTGTGTAGGACCATCAACCCCCTTCCGTTTTGATATCTTGACTCAACTAGCCAACATCCCTACTCGAATCACTCTCTATGAGTCCTAAGGCTTTCCAAGTCTACAAGGGACACCCTAAGAGAAGAATTAGCTGATACAGAAGTTTTCGTAACCCAGATTCCTGTTATATGTAAAGACGAAGATGACAACCATTGCCGCCATACCTCAAAGCAGTTTTCTTATATCACCTTCACCCCAGAAGACATGAAAGTTAAAGGAAAATATGACAGATCCCTATATTACAGAGGGTATATTGGATCATCTGAAGTGAATCACATTCAGGTTGATCCAGGATTCACATTAAGCATTGTGCCCCGCAAGGTCATGCAGCATTTGAGAATCTCCACCTACTGGTTAAGTGCTACTCAGATGACCATTTATGGCTTCAATGCCAATGGTACGCACCAGATGGGGAAAATCAAGCTCAGGTATCAAATTAGGGACCTAAAATCTGAAATGACATGTTATATCAATGATACTAACACCTCATATAATTTGTTGCTGGGACGACCTTGGATTTACCGTAATGCCTGTTTGGTCAGATAAACGCTTTCATCGGTATAAGATTTCTTTGAGTGGTTGAAAAATTACAGGGGAACGATTCCGATTACAAAAGAGGGAAGAAGACTCGCTTCTCCCCTTTGTTTAAAGCTGGGTTCTTTGAGTGGTGGTAGAGAGTGATTCTTGTTCTTTATTGACCGGTCGACTATCTAGCTTCTCTTTAGGATGCTCTCGAAGACTAATCAAAGAGGAACGCTATTTTTGACACGCGAAGTGTTTAGAGTCCACTGACTACTCCCTTTTTTCTCTTCATCAAAAACTTTTCTTTGCTCCGAAAAGAGTTTTCCTCTTCATAACTACTCAAGCTATTTATAAGGACTCATAGGGGTATGATCATCCCCTAAAATTACTCCATAATGAAGATTAACTCTCCATTACGTGGGGAGTTAATTGATCCAGCAATGGGGGTCTCTTACAACAGAAACACGGGTCTTGCGCTGAACGCGGATCTCACGTTGCTTATTGTAGACGTGGGCGTCTCAGAATGCAGAGTTGCTCAGACTCACATTTGATATGAGATGTGAGGTTTCTTAGACCCGCGTCTGAAGTGGAGCGCCAAGTTGCTCAGACCTGCACTTGACATGGAACGTAGAGTTAGTCAGACTCGGTAGGATGGGACGCGGAGTTACCATAGATTCACGTCGAACACGGGCTTACTCAGGCCCGCGTCTGAAGTCTCCGTGCCTCTTGGGACATGAGGTTCGTGTTTTAATTCAAAACGCGACCTTCACGTTGAAGTAAGGTTTGCATCTGATAACTTATCCTTGGTGATTTTTGGATAGCCTATAGAACCCTCTCTAAAGTTTTCAATACTCCACGGTTTACTGGGACGGATTTCGAAATACTTTGGACTTCGGTTGAATTTGGGCTTCTCACGATTGGACTGGAAATCTTTTAGATGCCCTGAGCTTAATCCTATATGGATTGTAGTCTTCGTGAGTGTATTGTTGAACGGCTTGAAGCCTCCAGGAAAGATCATCACAAGTGTCTTAGAAACTCAATCTAGCACTTGTCATAAGCTCTGGTTTACTTGTTGGTGTACCGTTGATTCGGTGGAGTTGTCAGTTGCTCTAGACAGTGTACAGTTGAACTAATTGTAGAAGTAGAGATATACTCCTTGTATGTGGGAGAACACCCTCACAGATGCGGTCGTCACACTGATCAAGGGGAGACACAAACTTCAGTGGATTTTGTAATCACCTAGAGGGGGGTGAATAGGTGATGGCTAATCTAATTGTCAAATAAAGCGAAATTAAAAACTATTTAATGCAAACTAAAAACTACTTAAACTAAACACCACGTATAACACAAGGGTGTAGCCGGATTCACCGTGAAGGGCTCTGGACTAACTCCTCAAGATTACTCTAGATAAGAGTTGAGGTGCCGCGTTGGCTCTCTTGGTTGAATACAAGTGTTAGCAAACAATCCCCAAGCATATAACAATTAAGCACACAATGTATATCAAGCATATAAAGATAAACACAATAATAGCATGCAAGATATAAACAAGTAAGAGATAGAGAGAGAGCAATCGCAAAACGGGAGATTTGTTTCGAGGTTCAAGCACACTTGCTCTACGTCCCCGCCTTCAACACTATGAAGGATTTCCACTAAAATCGATCCCACCGGATCACTTGGTGTCGCAACACCTACAAGCTCTTTGGACTCTTTAGTCCCTCTCTTGTTCCCGCAAGAACACACCACAACCCCACTAGCTTGCCGAGGCCGCACCTCAAACAAAGAGTTCACACGCGAACTCGAAACATCGCGAACCCGCAAGTCCGCCTCCTCAAAGTACAAAGTAGAACTTTGGTGATCACAACACTTTGATCACCTAAAATACTCTCACAACAAAAATCCCAATAGGCAGATATAGCAATGGATAGCTCAAGTGTTTGTGTGAGAAAACTAGGATTGAAATGGTGGAGGAAAACTCAAGAAATCACTTTTAAAACACTCTTGAAAATCTCTCCTTTTGATATGGCAATTTTGGCTCTTAAAAAAGTGGAGATAAACACCTAATAGAGTTGGAAAAACTGGCTCAAAACTCACTTGAAAATCTTGGCTAAAACAGCCTACAAAGCCCCCTTTTATAGGGCTAGAAAAACTAGCCGTTGGGGCAATTTTTCAGCCCTCACGGTTGTCGGTCGACCGGCCCTGTCGACCGCCAACGGTCAGATTTCTGACCGATGGAGCCCCGGTCGACTGGCCGGTCGACCGTGGCCTGGATACAGAGAGCAGGCTCTCTGTCTGGTCGACCGCCCGTGACCGGGGCCTTTCCAGAGAGCAGAGCTCTCTGGACGGTCGACCGTCTCGGTCGACCGGCCCTCCAGCCAGACGGGCGTGCACGTTTATGCACGTCGGTCGACCGACTTGGTCGACCGACTCCTAGCTCGGTCGACTGGCAGAAGCCAGGTCAGGTCAGTTATAGAGATTAAAACGTTGACTTTTTATCCAAAATAAAATCCCATAAATCACGAAAAATCTACAAAAAAAGGTTCAGTATTATACTATGATAAACAAACATGTTTGAGCAAAATCAAGATATGTTACAAACAATTTGAACTATTTTTGTAGCTTAGAAATTTTGCCTAAAATAAAAACTGTATTTTCCAAAATAGATTTTTCCAAAACTTCTCCAAATACGAAAACAAGACATTTTAAACTCTTTTAAAGCATAGAGTGTATGGATATGATCCACTACACATACATGGTGAAATATCTATGTTTTTGACAATAAGCACTAAACATGGTTTTGGTTAAAAATATGTATACTTTTAATTCCAAAAACCAAACGGTATTTTTCAAAAAGAAAACTCTTTTATATTTTTTCAAAATAAAAATTATTTTATGAAAACTCATCTAAATCAAGAGTGTGTGTGTATATGGTATACTTAATCAATCTACCAACTATTCTATCCTTTACATTATAATCTAAAATAAAATCTTATAAAAACAAACCTAGACTCAAGTCTTGATCTTGAAGGTCTTCATTTGAAGTCTTCTCATCTTCTTGACTTGGTCCAAACTTGATCCAACGAGCTAGACTCCTCTTGAGTACTTGATGTGATCTTGATGCATAAGCTCTTGAATCAAACCGTTCTAGCTCCAGATCTTGACTTTGAATCCTTTGTTGAAGCTAAACACTAACTAAGATCTTGATCATAAATCTGAGACTAATTAAACATAAGATCATTAGTACCATAACTACATGAGTTGATCATCATCAAAACTAGAGTGATGGGCCTTTGGGCCAACAATCTCCCCTTTTTGATGATGACAAAACTCATGGAGTTATATATGCATGGATTAAAGTAAAGCTTCAAAGAAGCTCCTCCTTAACTCATGCATCACAATAAATAAATAAATATGGCAATGAAAGCTCATAAACATGTATGCAAATATAAGGAGATAAACATGCATAAACAAGCATGAAACACATCAAATTCTTTTTCTCCTATTTGCAAAACAAACAATATGCATAAACTCTAATTCTTTTTCAAAACATGCATATATACTCAAATACTTCTCCCCCTTTTGTCAATCATCAACAAGGGGGTTAAAGTAAAAACAAAACAATGTTCTCCCCTTTTTGTCAAAAACAAAAATCAATAAAGGGGTGAAATCAAATCAACCAATAAAGAGATATATGTAATATACATTCATGAAGAGGAAGATGCTAAGTTAACTTCCCTACATATATGCATTACATGAAGAAGGGTTGACAAGCCCTAACTCACATAACGCATAATATGCAATGCATAAGAGGAGATGTGAAGCTCCCCCTACACACGTGTATCGCATAAAGAAGAGTTGTCAAGCTCCTCAATATAAGATACACTCAACATGAATCTATATGTAGAAGAGATGTTAAGCTCCTCTTGCATATAGGCAATACACATCAAAACATTTTTAATAATATTTCTTATTAAAACAAAATTTTGAATTTTCTCAACAAAACAAATTGTGAGATATCTTAGTAAATCAAATTTTAAGATACCAATTGTAAATAAACATTACAAATTTTGAATTTTAAACCAAAAATAGAAGCATATTGATACCAATACAACTATATGGATACCAATTGAAATCAATAGATACCAATTGAAAATAAAGATTTGAATCAAGCATAGCATAAACAAACTTTGTGCTTTAAACATGTAAACCAATTGTAATTCAAGCACAAACAAATCATATATATATATATATATATATATATATATATATATATATATATATATATATATATATATATGAAAAATGATAATACCAATAGAAATTGATATAAATTGAAATTGAAAGCATACATATATATAAACAAGATTATGAGTATACAAAATATATCAATTGTGATACCAAAACAAATTATGATACCAATTGAGATTATGAAGTGAAATTAGTGTATAATTCATAAAATTCACCCTTTTTATGCACAAGATAAAAGATTTTCAATAAAGGCATACAAGGCATACTCGCCCATCCGTCCACCTATGAGAGGGTTGGTAGGGGTTTTCAAAAAATAAGTGTTTGAAAATATTTTTATTGTGAAAATACTACCAAATGAAGAATAAATAACTAGTTAACATAATTTTTGAAAAACTAGTTAAAGATCCTTCAAAACATGAAACCAAATCATCATGTGTCCATGAAGCATACTAAATACATAAAGGTTGACACTCGAAATCTATAAAGCTCAAAAATAATCATGAAACAAAGTCATGAATAAACAAATAAGGTGTAAGTGTTCAAAGGTCATGTAATTAGCATTTTCCATGAAGATAATCAATAAAGCTCAACACAAACATGAATATCATTTTATCAAACAAATCATGAAAATTCATTTTTCATATAAAGATGAATTTTATTTTTCATCTTAAAAACAAACTTCTAGGTATATGTATGTTTTTATCCAAAACTAATAATATGCATACATATCCCAAACATAAAGAGTCATGATGTAATTTGCATGAAGGCAAGAGACTCAAGGGTATACATGTATATTTATTAGATTTGAATACAAAATACATATACATGAAGTAAAACATGAAAATAGGCAAAATATATATAAATGAGAGAATCATCAAAACTAGGCTATACATGTGCATGTAGTGAGTACAAATGAACAATGAAGTGCAAACGTATATGAATCAATTTGTTGCTCACAACTTGTACACGTATATACACAAGTTTTGACAAATACTATATCTAACCATGTATTTACCACATGAAGCATAAACATAAAACATGAATATTTTAACAAACACTAAAAACATGCTAAAATTATCAATTATAAAAGCATGTAAATAAACTAGGAGTTTTAGAGATAGTTATCAAACCAAAGAACTATGCTCTAATTCTCCAAAATATGGTGGTTGTCCCACCAAAACTCCTTGATAGCGGTGCATCAAAAGTATGTCCATCATGTCCATGTGCATCCACCACCAAGGCACCATCCCTCTCACGTTTTGTGAGAGCCCGCACCTACATCAAATACACAAGGTGGGGATTTTGGTACCCATTTTCTTTTGGGTCCACGAGGGTTAGCATGATTTGGAACCCAAACATTTTTGTTAGCAAAATTTAAAGAATTTATCTTATCATAACAAAACTTTGCTAAATGGCCTTTGCGGCCACAATGTGTACACTTGTACACTCTAGGATGCATATGTGTATGAGTGTGATCATGGCGTGCAAAGTGTGCATATGCATAATGTGGGTGATGTGCATGAATATGTGGAGTTGGTTTCTTTGAAAATAAGGACTCCAATTTAGAATGGTTAAAAGCACATTTGCTCAAAGTTAAGCTTAAACAATCAATTTTTTTTTCAAAAATTTAATCTCATTTTGATTAATAGTGGCATGTAAAGCATGGTGAGAATGAGAATCATTTTTCTTATTCTTTTTAGAAACATTTACTTTTTCTTTTTCTACAATTTTTCTTTTCAAAGAAGTGTTTTCATGTAAAGCAACTTCCTTTTGTTTTTTCACCAAAACTATTTTATTTTTCAATGAAGTATTTCCTTCACATAAATCATTCAATTTAGAAAGTAAGAAAATATTTTCATTTTTCAAACTTTCATTTTCTTTTTCAATGCATGCAACTTTATTTTTAAAGAATCATTTTCTTTTAACATGCAATCAATTTTATTTTCAAATTCTTGTTATCCTTTCTAAGCATGTTATATTTTTCAAGGAGTTGTTGACAAAAGGATATAAGCTCATCATATGACATATCAATGTCTTCATCTACCTCGGATTCGGTAGTTACTTCAAGGGGGTTATCCCCTTGGACCATGTAGCATACATTGGAAGCTTCACTTCTAATATCCGAGTCGCTCCCCGCATAATATTGTTCTTTTTCGCCAAGGGAGAGAATGGTGTTCCATACTACAAAAGCCGAGTCAATGTTAGCAACCTTACATAAATAATCATTGTTTAGGGTACTCTTCAAAACATGAATGGCTTTTGAGTTAGCCTCAATATACTTGCTATTATTAACATATGAATCTTTAATAGTAGCAAGATAAACATGAATGCCTAGGCCTTTGAGGTACATAGACATCTTAACCTTCCAAGTTTTTATGTTAAGAATGTCAAAAGTGGGAGGTGACATGAAATCCATAATGTGTGTGCAAATATTATGATTAGCTATAATATGAGGATCTTTAACACTAGGTTGTAAGACCCAAATCAAGAGCACTTGGCTCTGATACCAATTGTGATCACCTAGAGGGGGTGAATAGGTGATGGCTAATCTAATGGTCAAATAAAGCGAAACTAAAAACTATTTAATGCAAACTAAAAATTACTTAAACTAAACACCACGTATAACACAAGAGTCTAGCCAGATTTTCCGTGAAAGGCTCGGACTAACTCCTCAAGATTCCTCTAGATAAGAGTTGAGGTGCCGTTGGCTCTTGTGGTTGAATACAAGTGTTAGCAAACAATCCCCAAGCATATAACAATTAAGCACACAATGTATATCAAGCATATAAAGATAAACACAATAATAGCATGCAAGATATAAACAAGTAAGAGATAGAGAGAGAGGGCAATCGCAAACACGGGAGATTGGTTTCGAGGTTCGAGCACACTTGCTCTACGTCCCCGCCTTCAACACTATGAAGGATTTTCACTAAAATCGATCCACCAGATCACTTGGTGCCGCAACACCTACAAGCTCTTTGGACTCTCTAGTCCCTCTCTTGTTCCCATAAGAACACACCGCAAGCCCACTAGCTCGCCGAGGCCGCACCTCAAACAAAGAGTTCACACGCGAAGTCGAAACACCGCGAACCCGCAAGTCTGCCTCCTCAAAGTACAAAGTAGAACTTTGGTGATCACAATATTTTGATCACCTAAAATCCTCTCACAACAAAAATCCCTATAGGTAGACATAGCGATGGATAGTTCAAGTGTTTGTGTGAGAAAACTAGGATTGAAATGGTGGAGGAAAACTCAAGAAATCACTTTTAAAACACTCTTGAAAATCTCTCCTTTTGATATGGCAATTTTGGCTCTTAAACAAGTGGAGATAAACACCTAATAGAGTTGGAAAAACTGGCTCAAAACTCACTTGAAAATCTTGACTAAAACAGCCCACAAAGCCCGCCTTTTATAGGGCTAGAAAAACTAGCCGTTGGGGCAATTTTTCAGCCCTGACGGCTGTCGGTCGACCGGCCCGGTCGACCGCCAACGGTCATATTTCTGACCGTTGGAGCCCCGGTCGACCGGCCGGTCGACCGTGGCCTGGATACAGAGAGCAGGCTCTCTGTCCGATCGACCGCCCGGTCGACTGGAGCCTTTCCAGAGAGCAGAGCTCTTTGGACGGTAGACCGGCCCTCCAGCCAGACTGGCGTGCACGTTTGTGCACGTCGGTCGACCGACTCCTAACTCGGTCGACCAGTCCGGTCGACCGGCAGAAGCCAGGTCAGGTCAGTTATAGGGATTAAAACGTTGACTTTTTATCCAAAATAAAATCCCATAAATCAAGAAAAATCTACAAAAATAGGTTCAATATTATACTATGATAAACAAACATGTTTAAGCAAAATCAAGACATGTTACAAACAATTTGAATTATTTTTGTAACTTAGAAATTTTGGCTAAAAACAAAAACTGTATTTTTCCAAAATAGATTTTTTCAAAACTTCTCCAAATACGAAAACAAGATATTTTAAACTCTTTTAAAGCATAGAGTGTATGGATATGATCTACTACACATACATGATGAAATATCTATGTTTTGACAATAAGCACTAAACATCGTTTTGGTTAAAGATATGTATAATTTGAATTCCAAAAATCAAACCGGTATTTTTCAAAAAGAAAACTCTTTTGTATTTTTCAAAAATAAAAATTCTTTTATGAAAACTCATCTAAATCAAGAGTGTGTGTATATGGTATACTTGAGCAATCCACCAACTATTCTATTCTTTACATTTTAATCTAAAACAAAATCTTATAAAAACAAACCTAGACTCAAGTCTTGATCTTGAAGGTCTTCACTTGAAGTCTTCTTATCTTCTTGACTTGGTCCAAACTTGATCCAACGAGCTAGACTCCTCTTGAGTACTTGAATGGTCTTGATGCATAAGCTCTTGAATCAAACCGTGCTAGCTTTAAAACTTGACTTTGAATCCTTTGTTGAAGCTAAACACCAAATAAGATCTTGATCATAAATCTGAGACTAATTAAACACAAGATCATTAGTACCATAGCTACATGAGTTGATCATCATCAAAACTAGAGTGTGGGCCTTTGGGCCAACAGATTTGAGACGTGACTCTCAATTGTTGTAGAGATGCGGGTCTTAATTGTTGAAGAGATACGACTCTTAGTTGTCGTAGAGACGTAACTCTTGATTGTTGTAGAGACGCGCCTTTGGTTGTTGTCGAGATGCGGCTCTTGAAACGCGACTTTTGAAATACAAAGATCACGTCAGATGCTTCCAGGCACGAACGTAGGTGCTGCTCAAGGCGCGTGTCTGGCTCTGATTGAGCTCGAGATACGCGCCGAGCACCTCGGCCGTTGGAAGGCTTATAAAAGACCCAGGTCTTTCAACAGTCAATTCACTTTGATTGTTCATCATCTTCAACCAGACTCGCGTTTAAAGCTCTTGTACTTTCTTAAAACCTATAAAACTTTAAGCTTTTTCCAATCTTTTTAAGATTTTCTCCTTGTTTATGGCTCCAAAAGCGAAGACTGTCGCTTCCTCTTCCAGTGTCGCCGCTGTTGAGCCTCAAATGGGCGGTGTTCCTCCTCAAGAAGCCCCCATTTCAGGTAAAAAGTCTTCAACTGGCTTTCTCCATTGAGAACCCTCTTAACTTCTCTTTGAAGTTTAAAAAACTTCTGTTGAAGTTGATCAGTCGACGCGGATCATACTGGTCCGCGTTTGATTTATAACGCGGTCCTCGCATTGATGAGCAGAATATGGATCTGACTATCCTGGCATTTCTTTGCTTTGTCAATGTGACCCTCGCGTCTGTGAATTGAACGCGGGTCCAGTAGACTCCTCGTCTTGAGACTTCTGAATGTGGGTCTCATTTGGGAGACTCGTGTTTGAGTCTGCAGACTTAGAAATTTTTCTAAGTATGGACTCTGGATGCGGGCTTCATGTGAGCCTCAAGTTTTGGTCATAGGATGCGGGTCTCATATTTTGAGCCTCGCGTTTGAACTCTAATAGTGTAGTTTTTTACTATTTTTTCAGAGTACTGATACTGTGTTCCACTTTACAGTGAGGTATTTCTCGATTCCTTTGGCGAAGAGGTGCCATTTTGGGTATGTAGGTGGACTAGATCTGGATGTCGTCACCAAGCTTAACAAGACTGTGTTTGCCTTTACTAGAAAGAGTCGAGAATGGTGAGCAAAGTTAAGACAGGCGAGCTCGCAGACTCTCCGAGAACTTATCACAGATGGAAGGCTTGAATCAGAGACCCGTTCATTATTGAAGAAGCCAGATTTTTAGTTCGGAGACTCTATCGATGAGGACGTGGAGGTGATCTTGACGGCAGTTACAAATGGCTCCGTCGACTTGGGGAGTGTCGCTTCTTTCTCCTAGACATGAAAGGATGTTCTCCTTATCGCTCATCCAACCGCTATCTCTTCGTCAATCGATGGAGTAGGATCTGACAGAGGAACAATCTGAAGCTTCTCTTGGGCAGATCTTTCAACACACAGCAGTTCTGGTGAATCATAACATAAATGTCGTCGGACTGTTGGCAGAGTTCCTTAGAAGTCGAGCACCCTGCAGGTGAAACTCCCCATCAGGCGTCCATGTTCATTAACCAATTCATGGATGCTAAAGATGACTTCCCATCAGCGAGTTTCGACTATTGAGATGGGTCCATTCTTCGGACAAGTATTGGTTGTCCAAGATGGTGGGTTTCATCCTTGAAGATTTGAAGGATGAACTACTACAAACCGGCCTTTATACTGCGGTCCGGGCTATTCAGTATGGCATCCCCCCAAGCAGCCATCACTTCTTTGCCATACTGGAGCATTATAATCTAGAGACATGTACGTTCTTCACCCCGGTCAGGGAGATGGGCTAGCTTTTCATGAGATGTATGAAGTTTCTAAGCTAGTGATGGGGTCCGTATGAAGAATATATCTCGTCAGCCAAAGAACTGCACTTGATGGAGGATAGTGCTCCCCTGGTATACACGACATATTGGAAAGTATTATATCGCTTTCATATTTGCACCGAGGTTGGAGGTTCAGAGGAGTCAAGCAAATGGCTTGGGCAAATTACCTATTCAATGGGTTGGGAGACAAGGGTGACGAATTGACCCGCTTAGCCCCAAGCACTGATGCAAAAATTGAGGGAAGGATCAATGTGTTGGCCCAAGGTTACAATCACCCATGATTAGTGTATTTTGATGATGACAAAACATATTAGTTATTTGTACTAATAACATTTGTTGTTTAAGTGTGTTTCAGATTTCTATTCATTCTAGAAGTCTTCTCTCACAAATACAAGGATTTGGACTCAAGTCAACTCCAATTGGGCTCAAGGAACAAGTGTTGAAGATTATATGAAGAAGCCTATTGAAGATCTTGAAGTCCTTAGAAACATTGTAAGAAATAGAATGTTAAAGTTTGAGTATATGAAATTTGGCTCTAGGATTTGCACACACACTTGTTTCATATATTTCCTATGTTTTAAAAATGGTTATTTCTAAGTTTTATGCCTTAGTTTATATATACATGTACCAAAAACTTTATATCTTGAAAATCTTGTATAAAACATGTGTATAAACTATTTTCTGCATAATACTTAGCTATATGTATTTTTAAAATATTTCTCAAAATTTTTCTAACTCAAAAACAAGCCCAGTTTTTTGTTTCAGGCAACTCCGGCCGACCGGCCCGGTCAACCGGCGATGTGTCTGGACATGCACTGTTTGTGCATGTCTGTCGGTCGACCGGACCGGTCGACCGACGGAGAGCAAATTGCTCACAGTTTGTTTCGGTCGACCGGACCGGTCGACCGGAAGAAGGAAACTGTGTTTCCTCTTTTGGGACGGTCGACCGGACCGGTCGACCGAGAGCCAACGGCTCTTTGCAAGCTGGCCTTGCGGTCGACCGGACCGGTCGACCGCCAAGCCTGCTATAGCCTAACGGCTCTTTCCTCTTTGGGCTATTCTGAAAAACTGTTTTTGTTTTCAGCTTTAACAGATTTTTGGAGAGTTGTTGGGGAGCTTTTTCAGAGAAAATAAGACCAAAGAAATTGTTTTTAACCTATTTTTAACCCTATAAATAGAGGAGAAGTCTCTCTTGCACATAACTAAGAAAAATCCTCAAGTTTGTGTTGTTTTCAAAAGAGAAAAGAAAAGAGTTTAAAGCTTTCATTCCAATTCTTTTTGAGCCTGTTTTTCAGTTGTGTTTGATTACTAATATCACTCTACAACTGAAGTTTTTCTCACCACACTTCATAGAGCCAAAAATCCTATACTCATTCTATAGTGAAGTTGTAATAGAAGTGAGAGTGTTTGTAAAAAGTTTGAGAAAAAGTGTAGTGATCTTGTTGTGATCACTTTGTTCTTGTAATTCTTTCCTTGTGGAGCAACCTCTTCGGTAGAGGTCCTTTGTACTCGGTGGAGCTCGGTGCTCGGTCTTCGGTAGATCAAATTGTAAAGGCGTCCTCGGTGGATAGTGAAAACCCTTCACGGAGGTGAAGGCGGGGAGTAGAGCGGTGGCTCGAACCTCGAAACAAATCACTTTGTTTGCGATTGCCTTTGCGTCTAATTCTTGCTTTACTTTTCAATAGCTCCTTATTGCTTTCTATTGCATACTTGTGATATTGTTTAATTCTCTTGTGCTACTATTTGCTTGCTTGTAATTCTTGCCATATATCATTGTGTTTGCATCATTTTTCATATCATTCATTTCATACTTGTGTGTGCCAATCCCGTACTCATCCAACAAGAGCTTCACATAGCGCCTCAACCCATATCAAGGGGAATCAAGAGGAGTTTAGTCCAGAGCCTCGCAAGAGGAATTCGGCTACACTTGTTGAATTGTACTAAGTTGAGCCTCACTTGTTTTAAGTTTCGCATTTAGATAGTTAAAATTGTTAAGATTAGCAATCACACCTATTCACCCCCCTCTAGGTGTTTTTCAATTGGTATCAGAGCTTGGACTCTAGGATTTGGTTTAACAACCTTAGAGAAGATCCTAATTTGCTAATCATTTCATTCACATTCATATAGTAAAAATGGCCGATGGAATTAAGACCCCTCCTAAGTTTGATGGACTTAACTTTCCCATATGGAAAGTTAAGATGACCGTGTTTTTGCAATCTCTAGGTAGCCGAGTTGCAAAAGCCGTGACTAAGTCCTTTAGTGTACCCCCGGTGACGAATCCACTTGGTCCGAAATAGAGACTAAGGAATTCGATGCCAATGCCAAAGCTCACTATGCACT
Source organism: Agave tequilana (assembly GCA_038442645.1). Taxonomy (NCBI): domain Eukaryota; kingdom Viridiplantae; phylum Streptophyta; class Magnoliopsida; order Asparagales; family Asparagaceae; genus Agave; species Agave tequilana. Next base: position 91,532 of record JAVJIF010010014.1, read on the forward strand.
TCTACAAGCCCTTAATGATGATGACATTTCTAGGGTTATCCATTGCAAATCCGTATATGAGATTTGGTCACACTTGATAGTCACACATGAGGGGACCTCACAAGTAAAGAAGGCTAAGATTGACCTTCTTCGGTCCCAATATGAAACATTTAGCATGCAAGAAAATGAAACCATAGATGATATGGTTACAAGATTTACCAAGATTACTAATGGACTCTCTTCTTTAGGTGAAGATATCAACAATGATCAAAGAGTAAGGAAGATCATCTGTGCACTTCCTCCTTCATGGGAAGTTAAAGCAACAACCTTGAAGGAACTCAATGACAATGAAGAGATGGAGCTTATAGGTCTCATTGGGAACCTCAAAACCCATGAGATGGAAAGGAAAGCAAGGGAGGATATGGCTCCTTCCAAAAAGAAGACTATCGCCTTCAAGAGTCAAGCTACACACTCCGATGAAGATGATGAAGAGGAAGATGATGAGGAGCTCTCACTCCTTGTTAAGAATGTCCGGAGGATGTACAACAAGGCGAAGTACCAAGGTAGAAGAAGATGGCAAGGAGCCAAAGAAGAAAGAAGGATCACTTGTTTCAATTGCCAAAAGCCCGGACACATTGTTGCGGAGTGTCCGGACAAAGCTAAGCCCTCCACTTCAAAGAAGCCTTACAAGAAGAAGGCTATGAAGGCAACTTGGGATTCGGAGACTGAATCCGAGGAAGAAATAGACACCGCCAACATGTGCTTCATGGCTAATGAAGGCACAAGCAAGGTAACCTCTTCCCCTTCTCATGATAATGAACTTTCTATGGATGTGTTAGAAGAGGCTTTTGTTGAGTTGTCACAAAACTATGATTTCTTAAAGAAAAAGTATCTTAAAATGAAAAAGGATAATGAATCTTTAAGTCTTCAAGTTTTTACTCTTACAAAGGAAAAAGATGATTTGGTTTCCACTTTGGCCACTACCAAAACTGATTTTGAAAAATATAAGATTTCTTGCAAAGGTAAGGCCCCACTAATTGATTCAAATGAAGTTACTATGCTTAAGGAAAGATTAGACTCATTAAGTGTTGTTTTGAAAGATTGTGAGTTTAACAAGAAGAAAATTGAGGCTATGTTTCCTAAGAAACAAGCCCAAAGAAAAATGCTCATGCTCATGTTCATGTTCATGCTACACAACCTAAACAACATGGCAAAACCCCAAAACATGCTCACACTACACATACACATCATGCATTCATGTATGGTAGAGTGTTCTCATGTTCACATTGTGGACGGAAAGGGCACTTAGCCAATTTTTGCTATGATAGATTAAATGTTTCACGTCATAATGTTTGGGTTCGAGGCACTAACTTTAAAGGACCCAAGAAAGTTTGGGTACCAAAATCAACAACTATGTTAAATGATGTAGGTACTTTCCAAATCCCAACGACGTAGAGGATTGTGGTATCTTGATAGCGGTTGCTCAAGGCACATGACTTGGGACATCAACAACTTTGCAACCCTATCAAGATATCATGAAGGTGGCACCGTCACCTTCGGAGATGACGCCAAGGGTAAAATCATCGGTATTGGTAATGTAAAACTTGGCACCTCTCCTTTAATTGAAAATGTAGTTTTAGTTGATGGCCTCAAGCATAATCTCTTGAGTGTTAGTCAAATTTGTGATAAAGATTTTGATATTGTTTTTGATAATGTTGCTTGTAAAGTAATTGATAGAACTTCTAATGTTTGTGTATTTTCCGGTTTTCGTGAAAGTAATGTTTATATGATTGATATGTTAAATATGTCTTGTAATATTACTTGTTTGAAAGCCCTCGATGATGACTCTTGGTTGTGGCATAGGAGATTAGGGCATATTTCTTTTGATCACATTTCTAGGTTAAACACAAAGGAAATGGTGAAAGGTATTCCTTGCTTGAATTTTAAAAAGGACCGAGTTTGTGACGCATGTCAATTTGGGAAACAAACTAAGTCTTCTTTCAAGTCAATTAAGGATATCATGACATCACGTCCTTTGGAGTTAATCCATATGGATCTTTTTGGCCCTACACAAACCAAAAGTCTAAGTGGGAATAGATTTGCTTATGTTTTGGTTGATGACTTTTCAAGATTTACTTGGGTTTTCTTTCTTGAACATAAAAGCCAAGCATTTTCGTATTTCCAAACTTTTAAGAAAAGAGTTGAAAAAGAAAAAGATGTTTCGATTTTGAGAATAAGAAGTGATAGAGGAGGTGAATTCATTAACCAACCCTTTACCACTTTTTATGATGAACATGGAATAAAGCATTAACTTTCTTATCCTAGAACTCCACAACAAAATAGAGTAGTTGAACGAAAAAATAGAACATTACAAGAGATGGCTAGGACAATGCTAAGTGAATATGGTCTATCACATTATTTGTGGGCCGAGGCCGTAAATACATCATGCTATATATCAAATCGTGTTTTCTTGTGTAAAAATACTACTAAAACTTCTTTTGAAATGTATTTTTCTAGAAAACCTAATGTTTCCTATTTTAAAGTTTTGGATGCAAATGTTTTGTTTTAAACACAAAAGATAATTTAGGAAAGTTTGATGCTAGATCTTATGAGGCTATTTTTGTAGGTTACTCTAACACTAGTAAGGCTTATAGAGTTTTCATTAGATCATCATTGACTATTGAAGAGTCTATTCATGTTAAGTTTGAGGAATCTAACAAGTTTGTTAAGAATGTTGTAGAAATAGATGCATTAGATGAAGGTTTGGAGAAAGTGACCTTGGAGGATGCTTCTACTATGGGAGACAAACCAAAGGATGATGAAGGTAGCGAAGCTAAGGTGGAAGAGGCACAAGGAAATGAAAATCAAACACATGAGGTGGAGCCTACTCAACCACTACCAAAGGATTGGAGATACAATCCACATCATCCCAAGGACCTCGTCATAGGTGAAGTATCAAAAGGGGTAACTACTAGCTCTAGACTTCATGACTATTGTGGTAACTATGCATTCATTTCTCATATTGAACCCAAAAATGTCCTCGAAGCCGAGGCCGATTCATATTGGTTGCTAGCCATGCAAGAGGAGCTCAATCAATTTGAGCGCAACCAAGTTTGGCACCTTGTTCCTAGGCCCCACGATAGACCAACAATTGGTACTAAGTGGATCTTTAAGAACAAGTTGGATGAATCGGGTAATGTAGTTAGAAACAAGGCTAGGTTAGTTGCCCAAGGTTACACTCAAATCGAAGGGATCGATTTTGAAGAAACCTTTGCACCCGTAGCACGGCTTGAAGCCATACGGATGACACTAGCATTTGCCTCATATAAAGATTTCAAATTATTTCAAATGGCTGTTAAAAGTGCTTTTCTAAATGGATTTATTGAAGAGGAGATGTATGTTGAACAACCCCCCGGGTTTGTTGATCCTACACATTCGGATTTTGTTTTTAAATTAGATAAAGCTCTTATGGTTTAAAACAAGCCCCTAGGGCTTGGTATGAAAGACTTTCTTCATTTTGATTTCAAATGGTTTTAAGAAAGGTAAAATTGACACAACATTGTTTACTAAACATGTAGAAAAAGATATTCTTATTGTGCAAATTTATGTAGATGATATTATTTTTAGTTCTACTAATGAATCTCTTTGCAAAGCTTTTGAGTCATGCATGAAGGATGAATTTGAAATGTCTATGATGGGGGAACTCAACTATTTCCTTGGACTCCAAATCAAGCAAAGAAAGAATGGGATCTTCATCAATCAAGCCAAGTACACAAAGGAACTAATCAAAAGGTTTGGGCTTGAAGGATCGAAAGTAAGCAAAACTTCCATGGCAACAACTACAAAGCTTGACAAGGATGAACAAGGTAAAAGTGTAGACATTAAATTATATCGTAGCATGATTGGTAGTTTGCTTTATTTGACGGCTAGTAGGCCGGATATTATGTTTTCCGTTTGTCTTTGTGCACGTTTTCAATCTTGTCCTAAAGAATCTCACATAATTGCGGTTAAACGCATAATTAGATACCTTAAGGGTACTATTGAAATGGGTTTGTGGTATCCTAAAACCGGATTATTTGAAATGAAGAGTTTTTCGGATGCCGACTATGCGGGTTGTAGGGTAGATAGGAAGAGCACAAGTGGAACATGTCAATTCTTAGGTAATTGTCTTGTATCTTGGTCTTCCAAAAAGCAAAATTCGGTAGCCCTATCAACCGCCGAGGCGGAGTATGTTGCAGCCGGAGCTTGTTGTGCACAAGTTCTTTGGATGAAACATACTCTCCTTGACTATGATTTACACTTTGATCATGTTAAAATATTTTGTGATAATACTAGTACTATTCACATGACAAAGAATGCAAATCAACATAGTAAAACCAAACACATTGACATTAGGTATCACTTTCTTAGAGATCACTATGAGAAAGGTGATATTGTTATTGAATATGTTTCTACCGATTTTCAACTTGCCGATATTTTTACTAAACCATTAGACTATGCTAGATTTTCATTTATTTGTGGTGAGTTGAATGTTTGCATTATGGATTCCTAAAAATAAAATTTTTTCAATTGGTATTTTAACCCTTTTTGATGTATGACAAAAAGGGGGAGAATAAGTTTAGTTTGTTTAGTTTGATATTTAGTTTTGATATTATTTGAGTTTTATTTTATGTAGAAAAAGAAAGTTTGTTTATTTAAGTTTTTGACAAAACTTTTGTACATTGAATGCTTTATGTATTGTGCTTCCATAGTCAAATTTTTATACATAGCATTATTTGAGGGGGAGTTTTTCAAACTCCTCTTCCATGTTTATTTAAATAACCTATATGTTTTGTCATCATCAAAAAGGGGGAGATTGTTGGCCCAAGGTTACAATCACCCATGATTAGTGTATTTTGATGATGACAAAACATATTAGTTATTTGTACTAATAACATTTGTTGTTTAAGTGTGTTTCAGATTTCTATTCATTCTAAAAGTCTTCTCTCACAAATACAAGGATTTGGACTCAAGTCAACTCCAATTGGGCTCAAGGAACAAGTGTTGAAGATTATATGAAGAAGCCTATTGAAGATCTTGAAGTCCTTAGAAACATTGTAAGAAATAGAATGTTAAAGTTGAGTATATGAAATTTGGCTCTAGGATTTGCACACACACTTGTTTCATATATTTCCTATGTTTTAAAAATGGTTATTTCTAAGTTTTATGCCTTAGTTTATATATACATGTACCAAAAGCTTTATATCTTGAAAATCTTGTATAAAACATGTGTATAAACTATTTTCTGCATAATACTTAGCTATATGTATTTTTAAAATATTTCTCAAAATTTTTCTAACTCAAAAACAAGCCCAGTTTTTTTGTTTCAGGCAACTCCGGCCGACCGGCCCGGTCGACCGGCGATGTGTCTGGACATGCACTGTTTGTGCATGTCTGTCGGTCGACCGGACCGGTCGACCGACGGAGAGCAAATTGCTCACAGTTTGTTTCGGTCGACCGGACCGGTCGACCGGAAGAAGGAAACTGTGTTCCTCTTTTGGGACGGTCGATCGGACCGGTCGACCGAGAGCCAACGGCTCTTTGCAAGCTGGCCTTGCGGTCGACCGGACCGGTCGACCGCCAAGCCTGCTATAGCCTAACGGCTCTTTCCTCTTTGGGCTATTCTGAAAAACTATTTTTGTTTTCAGCTTTAACAGATTTTGGAGAGTTGTTGGGGAGCTTTTTCAGAGAAAATAAGACCAAAAGAAATTGTTTTTAACCTATTTTTAACCCTATAAATAGAGGAGAAGTCTCTCTTGCACATAACTAAGAAAAATCCTCAAGTTTGTGTTGTTTTCAAAAGAGAAAAGAAAAGAGTTTAAAGCTTTCATTCCAATTCTTTTTGAGCCTGTTTTTCAGTTGTGTTTGATTACTAATATCACTCTACAACTGAAGTTTTTCTCACCACACTTCATAGAGCCAAAAATCCTGTACTCATTCTATAGTGAAGTTGTAATAGAAGTGAGAGTGTTTGTAAAAAGTTTGAGAAAAAGTGTAGTGATCTTGTTGTGATCACTTTGTTCTTGTAATTCTTTCCTTGTGGAGCAACCTCTTCGGTAGAGGTCCTTTGTACTCGGTGGAGCTCGGTGCTCGGTCTTCGGTAGACCAAATTGTAAAGGCGTCCTCGGTGGATAGTGGAAACCCTTCACGGAGGTGAAGGCGGGGAGTAGAGCGGTGGCTCGAACCTCGAAACAAATCACTTTGTTTGCGATTGCCTTTGCGTCTAATTCTTGCTTTACTTTTCAATAGCTCCTTATTGCTTTCTATTGCATACTTGTGATATTGTTTAATTCTCTTGTGCTACTATTTGCTTGCTTGTAATTCTTGCCATATATCATTGTGTTTGCATCATTTTTCATATCATTCATTTCATACTTGTGTGTGCCAATCCCGTACTCATCCAACAAGAGCTTCACATAGCGCCTCAACCCATATCAAGGGGAATCAAGAGGAGTTTAGTCCAGAGCCTCGCAAGAGGAATTCGGCTACACTTATTGAATTGTACTAAGTTGAGCCTCACTTGTTTTAAGTTTCGCATTTAGATAGTTAAAATTGTTAAGATTAGCAATCACACCTATTCACCCCCCTCTAGGTGTTTTTCACAATGCTTCAACATCTTGGTATACCATGGAATCTGTTGAGGATACTTTCAGACCGGGCACAGTTTTCGAAAGTTTTCATCATCAGGTCAAGACTCCCATTTCCAATAGGGCTCTGTTAGCTAGATTCCTAATGCTATGGTTAAAGCGGTGTGTTGTGCTGACACTTACCCACGAGATTATAGTGGCCAATGTGGTATGCCTGGCTGTTCTACTGGCATTTGACCGGGGTATCGCCCTTCTTCCGATGACGGTAGGGTGCATTCAGAGCGACTCTGGGCACTAGCCAAGACATTCTATAGAGTGGAAGCTTTGGTGGATGCTAAAGGCAATGTGCTTACTGACAGCATGGTAATCCCGAGGTTAAAGTGCCTAATCCCAGAATTGAGCTTCCATACACCTATTTAGTGGCGTGGTATATCATGCACTGCCCATCTCTGTTGACACCGCGTACACATCGGGAGACTTTATGCCCTTTTTGCAGAAGTTAGAGCGCTCAACCTGACAGCATGCCTATATCTTTTATATCAGGTTGGCCAACCAGAGCGACTCGAACTATCGTTGGTTCGATGCCTCCCCGATATTCAGGATACATCATATGGAGACCAGTTCCTAAACATCGCAGGGCCAGATGGATATACTACCTTCTTGACTGGTGTCTTCTGGTGGTTGATGAGTATCCGACCTGCATATCTCATTTTTCATCAGGGTGACACCTGTACAATCGAGCCTTATCTGCCGAGCCAATTTGCTTGTCAGTTCGGGTATGACCAGCTCTACGTGAGGAACCCAAATACTAGTCTCCGCTTCAGCAGGAATCTTTTTAAAGGGGCACGGGCATGGTATTTTCATGTGGCTGGCGGGACAGGAGCGATATTCAATCTTTCTCAAAAACCTCCCAATGCATATACTAGCCTCAACTTTTGCACTAGGTATATTATTGCCAATACAGTGTCGAGTTATGAGATGAATGCCTCTTGTATTAAAACCATCAAGTCCGCTTATAATGCCTATAGGGGATCCAAGATTGTTCATAAGAAAGGAATGAACAATTACTTGGGGGCTGAGAAAAAGGCTGGCGTGTGTGGAGTGGCGGAGAACGCTGTTGGAACCGCAGAGGAATATTCTTTAAGAAAGTCTCGCCAGGCCATGACAAAGCGTGCTCATCCCTCTTCTTCTGCTAGTGGCTCACGTTAGAAGAAGGCACGAAGGGAACCTGTACCTGAAGTTTTGCTTCAAGGAGCTTTTCAGCTAGGGGTGGTCAGTAGAATCTAAGGAAGAGGAAGAGATGGCTCCTCTGTTCAATTGGAATTGACGTAGTAGGGGCCCTGCCACTTCGGAAAGAACAACAGTTGTGGAGGTGTCTCAGCCAGAAGCTCTGTTAGCTCCTCTAATGACTTCAAGCGAGGGTGCTAAAGCGCAACCGGGTTCTCCAAGTATTATGATGCCAGCCTTGAAGGTCATTGAATCCAGCCCGACCACTGGGCCAATCAGAGAAAAAGCTTCAATTGCTGAGGTATCTTTGGTCCAGGTATCGTCTTCATCATCTGAAGGTGATGATCAATATGTTGGGTCAGAGACCGCCTCCCTTGATGCCAGTGAACCCTTGCATGTGGTAGAAGAGGAGACACAAGTGATTCCTCCACAGACAGAGCCACTTTCTAAAGAGATTGTTGTTGTTGAAGGTATGTTTTCTTTTCCACCCATGTCTTTTTCTATAAAAAATATAGATAACATTTTGATCGTCTGCTTGAGTAACCTTTCGTAGGGGCTACCGCTATAACTGAAGGCGAAACCTCCTTGAATATTGTTGAGATGATTGAAGAACTGACTCAGCCAGCGTGCATGAAGTTCTCAAAATCAGTGATGAAGTGGCTACTGTAGGTACAATATCTGGGGTTGGAGAATATTCTCAGCCAGGAGAACTGCTGGAGGATTTGGCCCTTATATCTCCCCAACGTGGTAAGATATCAGCATTCAATAATCTCCCTCTTGGTGTTGTCACTGACATCAACACAATGGTTGTAGGTGACATCGCTCCCGCTCAAACAGAAGATCCCCTTATGGGTACTAGTGTTGTAGAGAATGTTCCTTCAGTTTCTGGTCGTGTCTCAATTACTGTCATAAAGACTGGATCAGGCAGTGTTCTATCAGTACTGACACCAACTATGGACATCCTGGAAGAGTTGTCTCTCCAAATGGTCAGGCAATTCTTCACGACAATGGAGTATTGTTCTGAATTGGTGCTTTCTGGTGAAGTTTCTTCGAGTTCGTACGAACACTTCTTGAGAACCAGGTTGAAAATATCAAACAAATGGGAGGTTCTGAATGTGCAAGAGCGCATCAAGTGCTAGTTGAGCAACTTGGTGTATACTCGAAAGAACTTAGGAACCTGGAGAAAGTTTGCCCAGTTACTGATGCTTAAAGGGTGTCGAGAATCTCTACACCAATCATGAATGGAAGCAACAGAAGATTGAGGGGCGGATAGCTGAGAAAGCTCATCATCTTGATGATTTCAATGCCCGCTATTAAAATTTGACAGATGATCTTTAGAGATCTGAGATTGTCACCAAGAGCGCAGAAGGAGTGATAGCGAGTGCTCAGCTGCAATCTCTATGGCACAAACTCTGATCCAGGACAATAAGCTGAAGCTTGCAACTGAGAGAAAGAGGATGGAGGAGCTCGAGGTTGCCAAAGATCAAGTACAACAGGAGCTCGATGTCCATGCTTTGAAACTGGAAGCTCTTCTAGCACAAATTACCGCAAAGAAGCTTATATTGGAAGATGAACTAAGGGCCCAGGCCTAATTTGAGATTAAGGAGGGGCGCCAACGAGACATTCAATGCCTCAAGGACCAAACAAAGTCCCTCGCTGGGTGAGAATAACTTTTTGTTCCTTTTTTTAATGCTTTATCTTGTTTAAACAAAAGACCGTCTATATCACTTCTAAATTTTAAAATAAATAAAAGTGATAATATTGCCTCTGTCGTTGTCTTAACTTTTTTTTGTGTTTGAAAATTAGATAAACGAAAGCGATTATCTTTGATTGCTAGAGGTGATTAACATAGCAACTCAAAGTTTCAAAACTCTGTTTAAGGAATTTGAAAAGGTTACTGTCAGAGGTGTGATGTTAACTTAACAGGAGTTAAATTCGTGACTTGAATGAATTTTGTGGACTTGCTATCCTATTGATGAGAATAACAAGTGGAATTAAATCCACTGGGGATTTATGAAAATTTTTATCGTCAGAGGTGTGATGTTAACGTGACGGGTTAGGATTTGCAATTGAAAGCAAATTGAATTGTTAGAGGTGTGATATTAACTTGATAAGGATGTGGATGTTAGAGGTGTGATATTAACTTAGCATCAAAGAGATCTCATTTTCATTGAGAAAATTGAGAAGATTATTGTCATAGGTTTAATGTTACTTAACAACGAGGTGAATGCTAGAGGTATGATATTAGCTTAGCATCAAAGAGATCTCGTTTTCATTGAGAAAACTGAGAAGATTGCTATCATAGATTTAATGTTTAACTTAACAACGAGGTGAATGCTAGAGATGTAATATTAACTTAGAATTTGACATCTCAGCTTCGATAAGAAAGCTCGAGGGAAAATCATTGTCATAGATGTAGTATTAACTTAACAATGAAATGGATCCCAAAAGTGTGATATTAACTTACCATTGAATGTCTCATTTTCGGTGGGAAAATTAAGAGAACCACTGTCATAGGTGTAGTGTTAATTAAACAGGGATTTATGTTAATTTAACAGGAATTTATATTGCGATATGAGCAATTTTGGTCAGAGGTGTAGTATTAACTTGACCAAGAGATTCTGCAATTTGAGCAATTTTGTTGACTTGCCATCTTATTGAAGAGGATTGGCAAGTTAAAATTTTATCCGCTGGGGATATTGAAAGAAATCAGTGTTAGAGGTATAATGTTAACTTAACAGTGGGGTATGCAAACGGTATAACATTAACTTGATATGTTTGATTTGTAATTGTTTCACCGGGGAAACAATTACAACTTCTTTTGAGGCCTCACCATTCCATGGACGGGAATTGGTAAGGAATTTTGGAGGGCAAAGTGGGAGAAGATCCCTCAGGATTTTTAACAAACTCTCAGCTATCAACGGATTTGGTATGCCATTACCAACTACCGTTTGAGTTGGATTGGTCATGCTATTCTCCTCAGCATGATGAGCTGTCAAGGATTTTCTGTTGGACATAAATGCCAACTACTTCCTCTATCCTTTCGCCGTTGGAGGCGTCGGATGTTCACAGATAAACTAGAGAAGAGTGACAAGGTTAAAATCGAAGTTTCACACTTTGTCTATATGATATTAACATCATGCATGGTGATGTTAATAATGTTCGGCCGGCTCAGCGTCAATCGACCGTAATATGATCTGTTGAAGGAAGAAGATCTTCTTTGGCGCTCTTCCAAACACCTTGCATCTGAAAGTTTTGATCAGAGGTGGAATGTTAACCTGATCATGAGAAGAGTGATAAGACTAAAACTGAAGCTTCACACTTTGTCTCTCTGTATTAACATTATGCATGGTGATGTTAATAATGTTCGGCTTGCTCAGCGTTGATCGACCGTAATGTGATCCATTGAAGGAAGGAGCTCTTCTTTAGCACTCTTCCAAACATCTTGGATCTGGAGGTTTTGATCAGAGGTGTAATGTTAACCTGATCATGAGAAGAATTTTCTTAAGGATAGTACTTCTTCCAGAATCTACCGTTGATCGGCATCATGAGCGTATCGTCATTTGGAGTTATGAGATGGTATGCTCCATTTGAGTAGACTGACTCTATTACAAATGGTCCTTCCAATTTAGGTTGAAAATTTTCTTTTGTCTTATGTGTCATAACCATGGATCTTCTGACTGCTAAGATAAGGTCGCTGTTTTCCATTGATTTGTAAAGGGGAAAACTTACAAAAAAAAGTGTCAAGGAGCTAAATTACAAGTATTCTAAAAAGATTACAAGTAGATCTCCTCTGAGATTTTGGAGAAGTATGCCGATAGGAGTCTGGTCAGCGCGTGACCACTTTGTCCCTTTGACGATGCGAACGATAAGATTCCCTTCTCGCCAGGTTCGGGGAATCGGAGAACAGAAGGTTGGTAGAGCCTCCTTGTTACTTCTCAAAACCACCTCCACAGTCAATCTGTTTAAATCTGGAAAGTAGCCTTGCTGTGAGGCTAGAATCAGCTTCTGTGAAGCTAGAAGTAGCAGGTAGATCGATCTCCTGATTTGTTTTGATCCTTTCCATATAATTGGAAGATCTCCCTTGATCCTCTTACTCGTTTTAGGAGAGTCAAAAGATTATGGCAATCAACTGCCAAATTTAATCTCAGATTTGATCTTGATTAGATTTGATCTTAATCCGATTAGATTTGATCTTATCTGGAGATTTAATTGGTCAAAGGTTGACCATAACAAACCCGCAGCGGAGCTACCGCGTTGAGCTCACAGCGGAGCTGGAAGTCGCATCTGGCGAAGTCAGAAGAAAGCTTTTCAGTGGAGCAAGATAACATTGTGGTGAAGCTACCGAACATCCTTCTGCGCGGTTGCGTGTGTGGTTTCGAGCGAAGCTAACTCTCTGCGGAGTTAACTGAGTACTTCAGGCGAAGCTATAAGTTAGCTTCATGACGGAGCTGTGAGTGGCTTCAAGGCGAAGTTGGATGATCTTAGCCTCTCAGGCGAGGCTATCCCCTTGGGCTCATGTGATACTAAGTTCTAGCATTTTAGACTTGCTGAGGTCTGTTTAGAGATAATCCGGGCTCACTGTCTGCTTCACTAGATCAGTAGAGTCCAAGTTGCTTCTTTGTCCCTCGGAGATAGGTGAAAACTGATCGTCAGCCTATCTGTCACTTGTCTTTTGTAAATGTCAACAAGTACAGAATTGGCCAGTCAGCTTGTCTGTCACTTGTCTTTTGTAAATGTCAACAGTACAGAACTGATTGTCAGCTTGTCTGTCACTTGTCTTTTGTAAATGTCAACAAGTACAGAACTGGTCGTTAGCTTGTCTGTCACTTGTCTTTTGTAAATGTCAACAAGTTTAGACATTGTTCAGGCCAGTCAGAATCTTGTCTTTTTTAAAGTGTCAACAAGATCCCCTTCAAAGTTTTTGAAAGTCTGCAATGGAATGGTTCAGGCTTCAAAATACTTTGAATTACTTTGGTTGATGGTATGTGAAGTACGAACGTCGCCATGGTGGTTGAGTTCAGCTTCGCTTTTAATCCTACTTTGGGATAGATTCGCCAAAGAATTGTGTATATTCGCGACTATGGGTAGCTTCGCGTCTGGGCCTCCCGAAGTAGATTCGCTTTGAATTGGTCTTCGAACATCGTTCCTTTCCCGAGGCCAACTGCCTTTTCGGTCGGTTACGAGAAGGATTGTTTCCTTTCCCGAAGTTGAAATAACTTCTTTTGCATTAACGAGGGAGATCATTCCTTCCTTGCGCATTTCCGAGGGAGACTATTCCCTTGCTCAAGGCTCAATAAATGCACATTAACGAGGGAGATCATTCCTTCCTTGCGCGTTTTCGAGGGAAACCGTTCCCTTTTTCAAGGCTCAATAAATGTCTTAAATTCGCTCGCGCTTCTATGCTTGAAGCCGTAGCGGTGCGCTCAGGTCATGAGGCCTATAAATAGGATACCTGGGGTCCTCTGAAGAGAAGCGGTCTGCTCATATCTTCTCTTGATTATTAGAGAGGGATACTCAGATCTCTGAACTAGTGGGGATGCCCACTCTGGTAATTACCCGGCCAAGAACCGGTGAGTCTCGGTCATCCAGAGACTTTACCAATGAACTGATAACTTTTAGGGAGTTTATCTACCTTAATTTAGCTTTAACAGCTGCCTCAGGGATTGATTTTCCTTGCTCTTCATTTTGTATCTGACTGATCTACAAAGAAGGGCTTCAGCCCTGTTTCCTAGCTTCCTGGCGAAGCTATCATTTTCACTTGATCAAAGAAAGATCATTGTATGCTTGCCTGCTAAGTTCGCTACATAGTCAAAAATTGGGACTTAGTCTCTTCAAGTTTGAGCCAGTCTTGCCATATAGGTGGGGCTAAGACTGTGTTTCTCTGGATCAGTCTGGCTTAGCCATATAGGCGAGGCTAGGACTTGGCTTTTGCTGAGCTAGCCCATCATCATTGTGCAAGCGAGGCTATCCTCTGCTTAACTGAATCTGAAACCCATTCTGCAACTGAATCGAATATAAATTGCTTCGTCCCAAAGAATTTGACTTAGCATTTCACTTTTGCAGCTTTTCCTTTGCTTAACTGCTAACTTGTTTCAGTTTGCATTGCAGTGAGTTATGTTCGCCAGCCTTTCGATCTGATGAAAGAGATCAGAGACTTATCTCTTGCTTTTCTAGTTGAAACTTTAATCCTAAGCAGGAGGAACAAACTGGGGCAGCTGATGGGTGTTCCCAGAAGAGGTTGGCAATTGCTTATCCGAGATGATCCACTTCGAGACGAGGCTGGTAGCCGCTCATCCGAGATGATCCACTTCGGGAAAGCGGACGTCACCTGTAAGGTTTCAGATCCTTCCATTGCCAATTTTCATCAAAGAAGATCCAGCCTTCTGGTGGTAATCGGTCCTTTGTCAATTTTCATCAAAGACGATCCAGCTCCTTGATGGCAAAATCTGCCATTATGCGAAGGATTACGATCTTGTGCAGGAGGAAGTCCTTTCATGTCCAGTTGGTTAGGCTTGAAAGTAGATTGGATCACTTGTATGCCTTTTGCGCAAAATGATTCTGTTGTACGAAACACAACCTTGATGTAGTAGTATCAATGTACTTTCCCTTTTAAATCAATAAAAGTTTATTTTCTGCTTATCTATTTTTGCTTCTCTTCACTTGAATTGGTCCGGCGGAGCTAGACTTCATGCGAAGTTAAAGACAGAATCCTTTCTGTATCAGGAATGTGCTTCCAGCGAAACTAACATGAAGTTTTCGCGAAGTTCGAACAGTGCTTTTGGCAAAGTTATCGATACGTCGCGCTAAGTCAGCACTTGACTCGTGGCGGAGTTAGCCCTTAGTGGGGCTGAATCAGCGCTTCTCGAGAAGGCGCTTTAGGCGCCGTTTCAAATTAATTTGAAACGACAGCCTTTGCTCTTTTCGAGGCGTCGTTTTAGGCGATCATCAGCCTATAAAAGCCTGATCGGGCTGAGAGAGAAGGTCATCACTTCTCTTTGAAATTTCCAGAGCACTTGACTCTTTTCTTCTTCTTCTTCTTCGTTCAAGAATTCAAGAACCTGTTCAATTCTTCAATGGCTCCCAAGAGACGAGCGGGAAAAGAGGTCGCAACCTCTGCAACGGAGGGCCCTTCTCCTCCTCCGGTCATCGAACGACCGATCGCCGGTAGGGATCTTTCCCTTTTCATCAGAGATTTTCATCTCTCTCTTAAAGCCGATTTCTGGCTATCTTTAGATGAATCCAGAACGATCAATCATGATCTGTTAATCTTAGGGAATTCAATTCCCTGAATTTCCCTTGCTTTCTTGACTGAGAATATTAGAACCGAAGAGTCCTTCTTTTAGCTTCCAGGCGAAGCTATACCTTAGGCGGTTCACATCCTGTTGAATGACAGGATGTGAAGCTGTCCTTTGAAGTGTAACTGAAAAGGACCTTAATGCCCTTAAAATAGTCTTTAGACCATACACCTTTCTGACGAAGTTAGCCGCTGGGGCTTTGTCGCATTCTGTTATTCGAAGCTAAGCTTCCAGAGCGAAGCTAACACTTTGACATTTTCCTGCATCCTGCCTTCGTGTGAAATGCAGAGTTACCCTGCAGTTGCGAAGCTAAGCTTCGGGGCGAAGCTATCATCAGGCCAGCTTCGCTCGGAGAGCGAGGCTATGCCTTAACAAAAGTTGCATTTTTGCTTTAGCCTTTGCTTGGCTGATGAACTAATCATAGTTTTTTCTTTGTTCTTGTAGTGCACTACACTCCTGGTCCTTTGAACAGTCTTTTCGGCATAGCTAGGGGGCTAGATGGCAATGTCAGCTTGCAGTTTTAAGGGCAAGCTTCGCTGTTCAGCGAGCGAAGCTCTCCTGCGCGGGATACACTTATTCATGGTGAGGATCAACGCACCATGAGAAGCATCTTAACTACTGCTCCCCTTGAAGATTCTGACCGAAGAATCTATCGGAAGCTCGGCTTCATGTTCGGAGATGCAGTGCCAGACCATGATCGCCAGCTGCTAGCCGGAGAGGGGCAGTGGATTTTCTAATTAGATGGCGAGAAGTTCTTTCTCCCGTCTAGCAAGCGATATTTTCCCTTGTCCTTCTTTCAATGCGTGACGAAGGCTCAGAAGATGCAGTGGCAAGTGAGTCAGAGTACTGAATCCGTTCACGTAGGGAAGTTGATAATTCCCTCTCCCGGTTACACAAGAGCGGGGCCTCCTTGCTGCATAATAGGCCTCCACCCTAGGAATGTACTCCCAGACATTCCAGTGGGAGAAAACCCTACGGTGGCGCAGACCTTTGGGAATCAATTCTTTAAGGCTCTTGGTAACTATCCAGCCACTGATTTCAGGACTCCATGATGGATTCACCCTCCGAAGGCATGGTGGAGGGATTTGACTCTATATGTCCTTGCTCATTTCGAGGAGGATCTGGAGAGGCTGAATCTTTATGAGGCCGTCAGGGCGACCTGTTATGACATTCAGATGAGCGTAGCGAACTTCTACGCCATCTTTGAGTTATACTGCCCGGCTACAGGGACCTTCTTCGTCCCTGTTGGCGAATTGGGTATGGCTCTGCACGAGATGTGGGAAGTCTCTGCTCTGCCTTTGGGATCTTTCCCATACGAAGAATACTTCCCGTGCGAGGTGGAATTGGCACTTCTGGAGAAGTAGGAGTCCGCCTTGTTTGAGACCTACCGGGAGTTGATGTGCCATTTATACATTTGCTCCAGTATGCATGGGAGCAGTAAGGGAGCTTCATGCAGCTTGAAAAGCTGGGGAGATTATTTGTTCCCCGATATGGAAAATACTCCTGAAGCGGCTCATTATGGAGTTGCTGATGAAGACATCTTTTTCTGGATGCAAAAGCATTCTCAAGGGGATCTAATTCTGGAAGAAGATGACGGCCCCTATGAGAAAGTCGATATCCTTCAGAGTTTCCACCATCAGGCTCGTCGGCCGACGTCCCGGAAGGCACTTCTGGCTGGTTTCTTGGCGGTCTGGTTGAAGAGATGCGTGGTGCCATCTTCATCGGGCGATGTCATTCATCCGACTGTCTTGTTGCCTGTTGTTCATCTAGTCCATGGTCGTTCTCTTAGACTTCTTCCGGCCATGGTGTGCTGTATTCAGAGAGGTCTTCGCGCATTGACGGAGGCTTTCTGTAGGCCACCAACGACGAAGCGGGGAAAGGGGACTATTTTGCCCTGCGACGGACCAAACCCCAAAATAGGTCTGCCGTATACTTATTTGATGGCGTGGTTTGCCCTTCACTGTCCCTCCATGATCGAAGTCAGAGAGGACCCCCCAGAAGGTGTTCGAACGGTGCTTCTCCGTCGATTCGAGGGATGTTCATGGTTGAAGACTTACGTGGCTGCGGTCCGTACGCTACTATGCCGCCATGACGTCTATAGCCTTTTTCGCTGCTTCCCCTATATTCGGGATGCAGGCTATGGTGAAGAATTCAAGGACGTGGGAGAAGGACAGACGTCAATGAGCCAGGGAAT
This sequence comes from Agave tequilana, assembly GCA_038442645.1. Classification (NCBI taxonomy): domain Eukaryota; kingdom Viridiplantae; phylum Streptophyta; class Magnoliopsida; order Asparagales; family Asparagaceae; genus Agave; species Agave tequilana. Next base: position 108,856 of record JAVJIF010010014.1, read on the forward strand.
TTTTGAGTGGCTGGTCAGCATTCGGCCCTCACATTTGTTGTACAGGAGCGGGGACACCTGTTACTTGGAGCCCTATGTTCCAAGTCGGTTTGCCCGTCAGTTTGGTATGACCAACTGTATGTGGGTAACCCAAACAGCAGTCTGGCCTTCATGGGGAGCCTCATCGATGGAGCCCATGCCTGGCGGTTCTTTATTGCTGGCTGTACTGAGGCACGGCTGTGCATGCCGCTAAGGACTCCGAACCTTCTGATGACCCTGGGATTCTGCCAGTGGTATACAACCTCAAACTCCACACCTACCGAATTCTCTGTTAATTCTTCTGGTGTGAAGTTAATTTCTCAGCGGCTGAAGCGGAAGGTTTCTGAGAAAAACGAGGGTAAAACGGTTCGCGTCCCGGGCATCGGGGAATTCATTGCCGTTGATGACAGTGAAGCCTCGGATGCAGGAAGTCCTCAATTTGAAGCGGAGACAGGTGTTGAGGCTCCAGCAGCTGCTTCTGGCGTGGTGGGGACAACCCCCGTAGAACATGCCAATGTTGAAGAAGTGGAGGAAGAAGATCCTGACGTCCACTTCAAACGAAAACGGGAGGGTAGATCTCGTAGGAAGAGGGTAGTGAAGAGGCCTCGTCGCTACGCTCCTACGATTGTTGCGGAGGACGAATTGCCTACAACGGCTCCTCCTGCCCCATTAGCAACTAAATCGTCGGTTCCTGAACTGACTACTGGTAGAGCTGCTCCGGACCCGGGTAAAATCAGCTTCGTTCTTGTAATATACTTCTTATGTGTTCCAGACAGCTCATGGTTTGTTTTATGGTTCAGGAACTGAGGCAGTGAAAAGCCCGAGAGCTGAAGCTATTGGAGAACAAGGGGAGCATTATGATCCCTTGTTTACTTATAAAGAGGGCGATGAGGCTGGCTATTTCGTCGTCTCAGAAGAGTCCGGAGATGATGCGGCTGGCGTAGGTCCTTCAGGCACCGGGACTTCAAAAGGAAGTCCTGAAGCTTCTAGCTCCTTTGGGTGGACCACGGAGGGTTCGGCAAGTGAAGGCGGGCTGGCCATTCGTGTTGATTCCGCCAAAGATTTTCCAATGGAGCCCGTAGAAACTTATGCAGCCGCCAAGATGATTGAGGTGACATTATCTTTTGGTACTGTTTTGACCTTTTGATTCTTGCTATTTGTTATGCCCTGCCTAAACAAAGTCTTGTTGCAGGTGTTCCGCCTTCGGGTGCATCGACTTCAAAAGAGCCAACAATCTTCCTGGGGGAACCAGGGGTGAAGCAAGTGCTTCGACCGCAGCAGATTCTGCTAAGTTGAATGCTTTGTATGGTGACCTGCCCTCTTATCAGCCTGAACCAGCTAGAAGAACTGAAACTGAGGGGACGGTAGTCATGGAACCAATCTCACTTCCAACTATATCGGTGAGTGAGATCCCATCGGTTTCGCCAATGCCGCCTATCTTGCCAGGTGCGGAGCTGAGGGTGATTACCAATCCTACTTCTCCAACACTAGTGGTTGAGCCTGCTCTCCCAGAAATAGTCACTAGTCCGACCTCGGTTGTGGCTAGTGTATTGGTTTCAATGATGACTCCTCCAAGATCACCGATGACCTCTCATGTTGCTGCAGCCAGTGCTTCTACTGTTCCTTCCACAGTAGTATCAATAAAGCCAGTGGAATCTTCAGGGGCTGCTCGTCTGCCAGGAGTGATTGAGGCCGATAATGAATTTGTGACTGAGTTAGTCGATAGCTTTTATAAGAGCTTGAAGCGATCCATCGCTTTGATTTTGAAAGGCTCGACTACCTCATTCTCTGCTTTAAAGGTGGTCCTCTCCCGAAGCATTGAGAGTATCCGAGACTTTGGAGGGGATAACCAGGCTGCTGCATTGGAACTTCTGGTGGACCAACTTGAGAGGGATGTGGACGAATGGCGCCGTCTTAGCCATTCGGACCTGGAGTCTTCGGTTAACGAGCAGCTTGCGCACCTTATTGCTCAAATGCATGAAGCTCATCTTGCCGCTCAGGAAGCCGTTAAGGCCATTTCTTCTGACTTGAAATCCTTGGAGACAAGGAAGGTAGAGCTCAGGGACGCCATAGAAGCTTCTAGCAGTGCTCTTCTTGATGCTGAAGATAAAATTGAAAAGGCCAAGGAGATGATCAGGAAGACAAATCTTCTTTTATCCAAGGCTGAACCAGTGCGTCTTGAAGAGACTGCCTGGCTTGAGCAGCTTAGGCTCAGAATGACGAACTCTTGCGGCAAGAGCAACCTCAGAGGGCAACCTTGGTTGAAGTTGAAGCTCGCTTGGTCCAGACGGCGAGCTTTAATGAGGCTGAGCTGAGGTCGTAGGCTCTTGTCAGGGCTGCTGATGATAGGAAGACAAGGCTGGACATTCTTGAAGGGCGGATTAAATCTTATGAAGCACCATCATACCTTGTAACATGTGCCTTCATGTATCCCTCTTTTTGAAATCAATGAAAAGTGATTTTATTTTGACTCTCCCGTTGTATTTTTGACTTGCTTTTTTTTTGAATTGTCGCTTCCAAGTTGTATTGCAGCCATTTGGAAAATAGTCCTTACTGGACTGAATAATGAGACTTGGCTATCTGCCGGTTCAGAGGTCGCAATGACGTAACCAATTGAGAAGCCATCAAGCTCGAAGTAGTCCTTGTCGGACTGAAAGGTGAGGCTTGGCTATCTGCCAATTCAGAGGTCGCAATGACATAACCGATTGAGAAGCAACCAAGCTCGAAGGTAGTCCTTGTCCGACTGAAAGGTGAGACTTGGCTATCTGCCGGTTCAGAGGTCGTAATGACGTAACCGATTGAGAAGCCACCAAGCTCGAAGGTAGTCCTTGTCGGACTAAAAGGTGAGACTTGGCTATCTGCCGGTTCAGAGGTCGCAATGACATAACCGATTGAGAAGCCACCTAGCTCGAAGGTAGTCCTTGCCGGACTGAAAGGTGAGACTTGCATATCTGCCGGTTCAGAGGTCACAATGACGTAACCGATTGAGAAGCCACCAAGCTCGAAGGTAGTCCTTGTCGGACTGAAAGATGAGACTTGGCTATCTACCGGTTCAGAGGTCGCAATGACGTAACCGATTGAGAAGCCACCAAGCTCGAAGGTAGTCCTTGTTGGACTGAAAGGTGAGACTTGGCTACCTGCCGATTCAGAGGTCGCAATAACATAACCGATTGAGAAGCCACCAAGCTAAAAGTAGTAGTTCTTGTCGAACTGAAAGATGAGACTTGGCTATCTGCCGGTTCAGAGGTCGCAATGACGTAACCGATTGAGAAGCCACCAAGCTCGAAGTTCTGTCAAACGAGGAAATCACTGTCATAGGTTTAATGTTAACGTAACAGCGGAATAAATGCCAGAGATGTAGTGTTAAACATAGCATGAAAAGGTCTCGTTCTCATGGGGAGAAATGAGGAAGTCACTGTCATAGGTTTAGTGTTAACGAAACAGCGAAAGGGATGCCAGAGGTGTAGTGTTAAACATAGCATGAAAAGGTATCGTTCTCACGGGGAGAAACGAGGAAGTCACTGTCATAGGTTTAGTGCTAACGTAACAGCGAAAAGGATGCCAGAGGTTATACTGTTAAACATAGCATGAAAGGGTCTCGTTCGCACGAGGGAGAAACGAGGAAATCACTGTCATAGGTTTAGTGTTAACGTAACAGCGGAATGGATGCCAGAGGTGTAGTGTTAAACATAGCATGAAAAGTCGTTCTCACAGGGAGAAAAGAGGAAGTCACTGTCATAGGTTTAGTGTTAACGTAATAGCGAAAGGAATGCCAGAGGTGTAGTGTTAAACATAGCATGAAAAGGTCTCGTTCTCACGGGGAGAAACGAGAAAGTCACTATCATAGGTTTAGTGTTAACGTAACAGCGAAAAGGATGCCAGAGGTTATACTGTTAAACATAGCATGAAAGGGTCTCGTTCTCACGGGAGAAACGAGGAAGTCACTATCATTGGTTTAGTGTTAACGTAACAGCGAAAAGGATGCCAGAGGTTATACTGTTAAACATAGCTTGAAAGGGTCTCGTTCTCACGAGCAGAAACGAGAAAATCACTGTCATATAACGTAAAAGCGAAAGGGATGCCAGAGGTTATACTGTTAAACGTAGCTTGAAAGGGTCTCGTTCTCGCAGAGAGAAACGAGGAAATCACTGTCATAGATTTAATGTTAACGTAACAGCGAAAGGGATGCCAGAGGTTATACTGTTAAACATAGCATGAAAGGGTCTCATTCTCACGGGGAGAAACGAGGAAATCACTGTCATAGGTTTAATGTTAACGTAACAGCGAAAGGGATGTGATCGGGGAAAAACCGCGCACAAAAAGTGTATGTTTTGAAATGGATGTTTAAAGTGTGTGTGCTTTGGCTTCCTCGATACTTCCGTTATAGCATAGAGGCTAAAACGAGTCGAATCCACAAGGACGGGAGGCGATAGAAGCTTTACCGGTTGATTCACGTGTTTGTTAAAAAGTTCTTCAAAGTTTTAAAGAATGAAAAGAAAAGAAACAAAGAATGAAAAGAGAAGTGTACGGTGAAAACAAGGAAGTGGGAAACATAGAAAAGAATTGTTTTTGTAGTTTTGTTTTTATATCTAAAATGAAGTGAAAAAGAAAGAAAACTCACGGCTACTAACTACTAATGACTCCACCAACACGCTAACCTCTTAGTGATAGTTGCCTCATATGTATCATTGGCCATCACTAGTCCTTGGTTCAAGAGCAATTCAAAGCATGACCCATATGTAACTCATCACAACCCAACTAAACAAACAAGTGTAAGCTACACTTAAACCATCAAAACTAAAAGTAAGCATGGAGTAAAGTAATGTTAGCTTGTTAGTGGTTAGGAAGTTAGAGTTAGATCCATCATCATGAGCCATCAATGGTTCTTGCAAGAGCAAGGCCAAAACGAGGCTATTAGATTTATGTGGATTATCAAATAAGAAGTTAGACTAGTTGGTGGTTAGTAGTTAGTTGCCATGAGAGAAAAGATTAGCTACACATGTAAAAGAGATTAGAGAGAAGAAAACATAGAGAGCTAAAGAGAGCACCTTTCATAGATTGTCACCTTCTATTACAAGCACTCTTGCATTCCAAGCATGAACCACTCTCTCTCCCTAATACAAGATCTAAAACAAATGGAAGATACAAAAGGGAAGAAGAAGAACTAACCTAACCTAAACTAAACTACAACATGAAAATGAAAACTACCCTAAAATCTGCATATCCTCGCTCTGGAACTCTAGGGGGTATTTATAGGCATCAGAGGAACAGGGGGCTAGGGGACAAACCCTGGCCTGAAGCGGCGCGCGCGCTGCGGCCCTTGGTGGCCGCGTGCGCGGCGCTTCGAGCCGCGCGCGGTCCTTTTGGTCCCCTGTCAGATTCTGCTCCCGGTTTCTAGTTTCTGGCCCCTGGTTTTGACGAATCAGCTCCTCTAGGTCAATGGCTATGATAATAGGCTTTTAATCACCAATTAAATGGTGATTTAGATCTTCTTCTTCATTTGCACACCATGAACCTAGGATCAAGCAAGCAAGGTATTATTAGCAAAATTTATTATCAAATAAATGTGAAGATGAGGTATAAATTATGCAAAATTAGATACTAATCACACCCCCACACTTATCTTTTTGCTCGTCCCGAGCAAAACAAAAATAAGAAAATTATTACACCACTTTCGCAGGTGACGCGATTGCACTGAGCATGTGCAACAAGCCGTTAAACCTCTAAGTTTCCCCTAGAGGAGGAGTTTTGTCTCCTGAGGGTTTTCAGCGGATTATACCCACAAAATCCATAAAGAAAGAAATCAAATGTTAGTATTTGAAAACACATTTTGAAATAGAGAAAAGTGTTGAAATATTTTGGGAAAATATAAGTGCTCTAAGGTCATAGGTTAACTAGAAATTATTCTTTCTTAAACTAAGTCAAAATACACAAAATCTTGTTATAAATTAAATGTAAGAATTTAAAATTGAATTGACTTTTTGATCTTTCATAAAATTCTTAGAAAATATGCACTTTGTGGACTGTGAAGATTTTTGGGATATCGACTCTAACTTTCATGCCATTTATTTAATAAATATATTATTTATTTATTTATTTATTTCTCTTTTTTTTTCTTCCCTTAGTTTTCTTAGGCTTCTTATTTACCCGGGTAGTGAGCCTTTAGCCGGTGACTCCCAAACCAGATGGTCTTAGGGCACCAGATGAGAAAACATCCCTCAGACTTAAGGACTCGAGTAAACAAGGCCACAAAACTAAAGGGGTTATTTTATTTTTTGTTCACCATTTTAGGTATGAATAATCATGCTTCCTGAGGTATAATTACCCAACTTCGATAAGTGATTTTTATCATCAATTTTTTTTTGTATATATATATTTATTTTATGGCATTTCAGTCTTTGTTTCAATCCCAAAAATTGTATAAGTGTGGAGTGCATAAATCTAAGGCAAAAAATTCAAGATCAAATTATCTTTTCAATTTTACTTTCTTATCCTAAAATTTAAACAAGATCTATTATTTTGACTCGGTTTAAAATTTCATAATTTTAGGTCTTCCTAATTCCTAAGATAATCTTAATTTTCTTAAAAAGGGATCAAAACTATTTCTCTTATTTCAAAAAGTTTTGCAAAAAGAAAAGAAAAGTTTTTATATAAAAGATATTTCTATTTTTATTTTTATTTTTATTTATTTATTTATTTTTTTATTTAAGTAAAAAGAAGTGCAAAAGAAAGAAAATATAAAACTAACTATGTTAGTAAACCCTCCCCCACACTTATCTCATGCATGGTCCTCAATGCATCGTGAATGTGTATAGACATGAAACAAGTGGAGAGGGAAGGAAGATTACCTCAAGGGGGTGGCTCTGGTGGTGGTCGGATTGGGCCAAGCGTTGCGACCCAATCAAAATAGCGTGGATCATGTAGGAATCCGCCAGTGACCTCTCTAATATGACCCAGTAAAAGAATGATGGACTGAATGGTCTTATTTAAAAAATTATCCCCATCTAATTTCCAATTTTCAAAAATAATTATTGAGTCAATTTTGTCAACCTTCTTGTCCAACAATGGAGTGTGATTTTGAGAGATTATTGATTTGGACTCAATTGGAACAGGAACAAAAACCGATACCGACTCAGGAAGTTGACTCAGATCAAGTCGAGAGTCAACAACGAGAGTCGAAATTGGTTCAAAAATAGGGTCCAAACCAAAGAATTGATGTTCACACACTTTCCCCATGAATGAAATGTGATCATTAGAGATAGGTGATTCCATTTCACGGTGAATGGGTACAGGATTCAATGTTGACTTCGGAATAGAGAAAAAATCTGGTAAAGATACTGGGGTCATTATTGAATCAAAAAGTGAAATAGAACTACTAACATGAGGTTCAGGATCACATTCAGGTTCGATTTCAATTTCAGGAAAGGGATAACTTGCCAAAATGTCCAGGCGACTTTCATAACTTGGAGATTGGTCAGGTTCAAATGTGTGTTCTGAGATTGAATCGGGATTTCCAAAATGACATGATTCATGGGTCCAATCAGTAGAGTTAGGGATATAAGAATCGGTCAACGGTTGACAAGAAAGATTATCCTCGCTCTCATTGATCAAATTGCTCATAATTGAGTCTAACCTACTGATAGGTTGGGTAACAGAATTCGGCTTTGGAATCATTTCTTCCATACTCTCGGTAATTGATTGATAATATGAGTATGGATGTTGATTTTGGAAATTATGGTAAAATTGTGAGTCCATCGGATTTTGCGATTGCTGCTCGGACTGACGCAAGGGTTCCATACTCAAGTCCAGTATTGATGGTTGTTCATTTTGAATAGGTGATACTGGAAAAGATGAGTAGGACTCTTGAAAATATGGTTGAGATGATGAGTCTAACATGTTTTGCATTTTATCACAAAGGACTTCCAAACGCTTTTCTAGCTTAGATTCTTCTTCAATTGGATGCTCTAGAAAAGGAGTATGTGGAGTTTGATGTGGGAAAGATTGTGAATTGAGCAAAATTTGTATTTGTTGTAGGGACTTTTCTATACTCCTTTCCAAATCAAATTTTTCTTCGGGAGGTGGAATAGGAAAAGGAGTATATGAACCAAAATTGGGGAATGAACTTTGTGAAAATTGTGGACAAGGCGGTTGAAAGTTTGACTCAGGGAGGTGAATCCCCATTGACTCTGTGAAGAGTTGAAATTATTTTGAAAATTATAGTCATAAGATTGAGGATATGGGTCATATTAAGTCGAATAATCCCAACTTGGCATATATGGTTGGTTCATATTGTACATAGCTGGGTTGGAGTTATCCGAGTCAAATGAGGTCGGAGTGAAATATGGATTCATATTATGATTGAAAGAATTATTGTTGTAAAAATCCATATCACAGTATACAAAAAAGAAAACAAACAAACCAGCAAACAAACAAACAAAGAAAAAGAAAAAGAAAACAAGCCTATGCTAGGGTTGCTTAGACCTAGACGACTCCTAACTAGTTAGACTGTCCACAGGGGGTCTATTGTCGGAAGCTGACCACGAGTTAATCGGCCAGGTAGGGGCAAGATCTGTGGGAGGTATCCGTGCCGGAGCAACGGGCCTAATTATGCCAAACCACCGTTCTTCGAGGTTTCGCCTCTCAATCCCCAACCTTAGACACCGATTTAGCAAGAGTCAAATTCTAACAACTTTCCCCTTAGGTCAATCTCTTAAATGAGTCCGAGATGTCCCTAGGGGCCAACGTCTAGCAATTTTTATTTAGGCTTGGGTTGTGTGAGTGGGGAGGTGATTTTTGGGCTAAGGGAGGGTAATGACTTCCCCACCTTATGTTGTATTGGGTGTTGCCCTTAAGTTAAATTTGTGCAAGTGTGCAATATAGATAAGATGAACACAAAAAAGTGAGTAATCACTGAAGTGTTTGTCCTATACTATATGCAATGCCATATGTACACCTCCTATCACAACAACATAGGAACAAAATACAGTATATTAGAATGAAAATTGACACGTGCCTAGATGCAAATGTCTAAAGCGTTTTTAAAGCATCCAATTTCCGTATTTTAATTCTTAAAATTATTTACAGCGTATAGGTAATAATAATAAAAAAAATTTAGCAGCAGAGTATATGAATGTAAAAGAAATTACCCGACCACACTTGAGCAAGTGTGGACTTCTGCAATGCTAAAATTTAACCTGCACGCCAAAAAACAAAGAAGAAAAGTTAACAAACTTGTGAAATCAAACCGTTCCCATCCCCGGCAACGACGCCAAAATTTGATCGGGGAAAAACCGCGAACAAAAAGTGTATGTTTTGAAATGGATGTTTAAAGTGTGTGTGCTTTGGCTTCCTCGATACTTCCGTTATAGCATAGAGGCTAAAACGAGTCGAATCCACAAGGACGGGAGGCGATAGAAGCTTACCGGTTGATTCACGTGTTTGTTAAAAAGTTCTTCAAAGTTTTAAAGAATGAAAAGAAAAGAAACAAAGAATGAAAAGAGAAGTGTACGGTGGAAACAAGGAAGTGGGAAAAATAGAAAAGAATTGTTTTTGTAGTTTTGTTTTTATATCTAAAATGAAGTGAAAAAGAAAGAAAACTCATGGCTACTAACTACTAATGACTCCACCAACACGCTAACCTCTTAGTGATAGTTGCCTCACATGTATCATTGGCCATCACTAGTCCTTGGTTCAAGAGCAATTCAAAGTATGACCCATATGTAACTCATCACAACCCAACTAAACAAACAAGTGCAAGCTACACTTAAACCATCAAAACTAAAAGTAAGCATGGAGTAAAGTAATGTTAGCTTATTAGTGGTTAGGAAGTTAGAGTTAGATCCATCATCATGAGCCATCAACGGCTCTTGCAAGAGCAAGGCCAAAACGAGGCTATTAGATTCATGTGGATTATCAAATAAGAAGTAGACTAGTTGGTGGTTAGTAGTTAGTTGCCATGAGAGAAAAGATTAGCTACACATGTAAAAGAGATTAGAGAGAAGAAAACATAGAGAGGTAAAGAGAGCACCTTTCATAGATTGTCACCTTCTATTACAAGCACTCTTGCATTCCAAACATGAATCACTCTCTATCCCTAATACAAGATCTAAAATAAATGGAAGATACAAAAGGGAAGAAGAAGAACTAACTAACCTAAACTAAACTACAACATGAAAATGAAAACTACCCTAAAATCTGCATATCCTCGCTCTGGAACCCCAGGGGGGTATTTATAGGTATCAGAGGAACAGGGGGCCAGGGGACAAACCCTGGCCTGAAGCGTCGCGCGCGCCGCGGCCCCTTGGTGGCCGCGCGCGCGGCGCTTCGAGCCGCGCGCGGTCCTTTTGGTCCTCTGTCAGATTCTGCTCCCGGTTTCTGGTTTCTGGCCCCTGGTTTTGACGAATCAGCTCCTCTAGGTCAATGGCTATGATAATAGGCTTTTAATCACCAATTAAATGGTGATTTAGTTCTTCTTCTTCATTTGCACACTATGAACCTAGGATCAAGCAAGCAAGGTATTATTAGCAGAATTTATTATCAAATAAATGTGAAGATGAGGTATAAATTATGCAAAATTAGATACTAATCATACCCCCACACTTATCTTTTGCTCGTCCCGAGCAAAACAAAAATAAGAAAATTATTACACCACTTTCCCAGGTGATGCGATTGCACTGAGCATGTGCAACACGCCGTTAAACCTCTAAGTTTCCCCTAGAGGAGGAGTTTTGTCTCCTGAGGGTTTTAAGCGGATTACACCCACAAAATCCATAAAGAAAGAAATAAATTGTTAGTATTTTGAAAACACATTTGAAATAGAGAAAAATGTTGAAATATTTTTGTAAAAATATAAGTGCTCTAAGGTCATAGGTTAATCAGAAATTGTTCTTTCTTAAACTAAGTCAAAATGAACAAAATCTTGTTATAAATTAAATGTAACAATTTAAAATTGAATTGACTCTTTGATCTTTCATAAAATTCTTAGAAAATATGCACTTTGTGGACTGTGAAGATTTTTGGGATATCGACTCTAACTTTCATGCCATTTATTTAATATATATTTTATTTATTTATTTTTTATCTTTTTTTCTTCCCTTAGTTTTCTTAGGCTTCTTATTTACCCGGGTAGTGAGCCTTTAGCCGGTGACTCCCAAACCAGATGGTCTTAGGGCACCAGATGAGAAAACATCCCTCGGACTTAAGGACTCGAGTAAACAAGGCCACAAAACTAAAGGGGTTATTTTATTTTTTGTTCACCATTTTAGGTATGAATAATCATGCTTCCTGAGCATAATTACCCAACTTCGATAAGTAATTTTTATTATCAATTTTTTTGTATATATATATTTATTTTTTGGCATTTCAGTCTTTGTTTCAATCCCAAAAATTGTATAAGTGTGGAGTGCATAAATCTAAGGCAAAAAATTCAAGATCAAATTATCTTTTCAATTTTACTTTCTTATCCTAAAATTTAAACAAGATATATTATTTTGACTCGGTTTAAAATTTCATAATTTTAGGTCTCCTAATTCCTAAGATAATCTTAATTTTCTTAAAAAGGGATCAAAACTATTTCTCTTATTTCAAAAAGTTTTGTAAAAAGAAAAGAAAAGTTTTTATATAAAAGATATTTCTATTTCTATTTTTATTTTTATTTATTTATTTTTTTGTTTAAGTAAAAAAAAGTATAAAAGAAAGAAAATATAAAACTAACTATGTTAGTAAACCCTCCCCCACACTTATCTCATGCATGGTCCTCAATGCATCGTGAATGTGTATAGACATGAAACAAATGGAGAGGGAAGGAAGATTACCTCAGGGGGTGGCTCTGGTGGTGGTCGGATTGGGTCAAGCGTTGCGACCCAATCAAAATAGCGTGGATCGTGTAGGAATCCGCCAGTGACCTCTCTAATATGACCCAGTAAAAGAATGATGGACTGAATGGACTTATTTAAAAAATTATCCCCATCTAATTTCCAATTTTTGAAAATAATTATTGAGTCAGTTTTGTCAACCTTCTTGTCCAACAATGGAGTGTGATTTTGAGAGATGATTGATTTGGGCTCAATTGGAACAGGAACAAAAACTGATACCGACTCAGGAAGTTGACTCAGATCAAGTCGAGAGTCAACAATGAGAATCAAAATTGGTTCAAAAATAGGGTCCAAACCAAAGAATTGATGTTCACACACTTTCCCCATGAATGAAATGTGATCATGAGAGATTGGTGATTCCATTTCACGGTGAATGGGTACAGGATTCAATGTTGACTTCGGAATAGAGAAAAAAATCTGATAAAGATATCGGGGTCATTATTAAATCAAAAAGTGAAATAGAACTACTAACATGAGGTTCAGGATCACATTTAGGTTCGATTTGAATTCAGGAAAGGGATAACTTGCCAAAATGTCCAGGCGACTTTCATAACTTGGAGATTGGTCAAGTTCAAATGTGTGTTCTGAGATTGAATCGGGATTTCCAAAATGACATGATTCATGGGTCCAATCAGTAGAGTTAGGGATATAAGAATCGGTCAACGGTTGACAAGAAAGATTATCCTCGCTCTCATTGATCAAATTGCTCATAATTGAGTCTAACCTACTGATAGGTTAGGTTACAGAATTTGGCTTTGGAATCATGTCTTCCATACTCTCATCAATTGATTGATAATATGAGTATGGATGTTGATTTTGGAAATTATGGTAAAATTGTGAGTCCATCGGATTTTGTGATTGCTGCTCGGACTCACGCAAGGGTTCCATACTCAAGTCCAGTATTGATGGTTGTTTATTTGAATAGGTGATACTGGAAAAGATGAGTAGGACTCTTGAAAATATGGTTGAGATGATGAGTCCAACATGTTTTGCATTTTATCACAAAGGACTTCCAAACGCTTTTCTAGCTAAGATTCTTCTTCAATTGGATGCTCTAGAAAAGGAGTATGTGGAGTTTGATGTGGGAAGGATTGTGAATTGAGCAAAATTTGCATTTGTTGTAGGGACTCTTCTATACTCCTTTCCAAATCAGATTTTTCTTCGGGAGGTGGAACAGGAAAAGGAGTATATGAACCAAAATTAGGGAATGAACTTTGTGAAAATTGTGGACAAGGCGGTTTAAAGTTTGACTCAGGGGAGGTGAATCCCCATTGACTCTGTGAAGAGTTGAAATTAGTTTGAAAATTATAGTCATGAGATTGAGGATATGGGTCATATTGAGTCGAATAATCCCAACTTGGCATATATGGTTGGTTCATATTGTACATAGCTGGGTTCGAGTTATCCGAGTCAAATGAGGTCGGAGTGACATATGGATTCATATTATGATTGAAAGAATTATTGGTTAAAGTCCATATCACAGTATACAAAAAAGAAAAACAAACAAACAAGCAAACAAACAAACAAAGAAAAAGAAAAAGAAAAAGAAAACAAGCCTATGCTAGGGTGCTTAGACCTAGACGACTCCTAACTGGTTAGACTGTCCACGGGGGGTCTATTGTCGGAAGCTGACCACAAGTTAATCGGCCAGGTAGGGGCAAGATCGGTGGGAGGTATGAAAATCACCTAGAGGGGGGGGTGAATAGGTGATAATGCTAATCAAGGGGCAATTTAAAAATTCAAGCTACAAATAAGAATCACAAGATGGATGCAAGCAAGTATATGACAATGAGTATGATGAGCAAGTAATAAGTGCAAGCAAAGTGGAGTAAAGATAGCAAGAATGTAAATCAATCGCAAACACAAAGATATGTTATCGAGGTTCGAGCACCCAGCTCTACTCCCCGCCTTCCCCAGAAGGATTCTAGCTACTTTCACTATCACAAAGATCAATTACAAATGGAGTACCCAACTCCTACAATTTCAGCACAATACAATTTCTAAGTAATCAAAAGATCACAAACTCTCTCTTTCAAATATCTCTTCCCTTACAAAGGTCCTTAGAGAATATTGAGAAGGAATGAAGCTCTTGTGTAAGTGAAGAAAGAAAATCAAATTCAGAGAGTATATCAAGAACACTTCTGAAAATGAATGAGAAATATCAGCACAAAAACAAGAAACAAGCTCTTTTGCAATATCCCAAACTTTTGAATTTTCTCTTGAATAAAATGTTGTTTTGAAACTCTCCCCAAACACCCCTATTTATAGAAGAGGGCTAGGGTTTAGATTTAGGAATTAATTACTGAAGATTAGGAAGTAATTAGTTCCAAATATACCCTCCAACGGATATTTAATTTCAAAAATTAAGTTAAAACAGAATTAAAAATATGCCCGTTTACTGTTCAACGGCCATATCGGTCGACTGGCCCGGTCGACCGATAGTTCAAAAATCCGACCGTTATGAACTATCGGTCGACTGGTGCAGTCGACTGCTCCTGACTGAGACTCAAGAAATGTATCGGTCGACTACCGGTAGACATCCGGTCGACCGCATAGCTAAAAATAGAACTATCGGTCGAAGGCCGTAGACCATCGGTCGACCGAAAACAAACAGAGAGCAAAGCTCTTGCAGTCGGTCGACTTCCGGTAGCCTACCGGTCGACCGACAGACGTGCACACGGATACGTGCACTCTGCCAGATCTTCGGTCGACTGGTGGTATATATCCGGTCGACCGGCTCAAGTCAAAAACTGAAATACAAAGGGAATTTTGAAGAGATTTTATTTTTATCAAAAATAATTTCAAACACAAATTCAGTATATAATATAAAAACAGATTTGTAGAAGAAAGAATTAGTGTCAAAATATTTTTGTATATTTTATAGGAATAAACTTGGAAATAGCATACGCGTGAAAAACGTGTGTGTTTGAGCTTCAAACCTACTCTCTATTCTTTAACATGCTATAAAGCTTATAAAATAAATCCTAAGGACCTCTGAAGCAATCTTTGAGCCATTCAATGCCTTGCAATTGCCTTCTCTTCTATGATCCTTCCTTGATGTGCAATTTGCCTTCATTGCTATGTGGAACTTAGAAGTTTTTGCAAAAGCGAAGCGAATGAGCTCTAAACATGGTACAAAACCTGAAATCATCTAGATCAAAACATTAGTACCAAATAGCACTTATTTGGTTTGTTATCATCAAAACACAAAACAATGGAGAGTGTAACCTCTTGGGCCAACAATCTCCCCCTTTTGATGATGACAAAACAAATAGGCTATTTACAAAATATAGGGAGGAGAAAAACTCCCCCTCAAATTATGCTATATTTAAACATTATAAATATGCTCTAGATACCAATAATTGAAATGATAAAGAGAAATGATGCACCAATTATTGAAATCAACAAAAACTTGTACTTGATACCAAAAGCACCAAAAATCAAAAATTTGCTCCTTGATACCAATTTAAACTTTAAATCATAGAGATTCACATAAAAACTCATAAAACTCATAAATTCATATGGAACCAAGACCAATTGAACTTATTTTTGTACATGTAACTTATTCTCCCCCTTTTTGTCATACATCAAAAAGGGTTATGAAAAAACATGTTTAATCAATAATACACATATTTAATTCTCCACAAATAAACGAAAATCTAGCAAAATCAAGTGGTTTTGTAAAAATATCGGCTAGTTGAAAATCGGTGGAAACATAATCAATATCAATATCACCTTCTCAAAATGATCTCTAAGAAAGTGATATCTAATCTCAATGTGCTTGGTCTTACTATGTTGATTTGCATTTTTAGTTAAATGAATAGTACTAGTATTATCACAAATATTTTAATATTTTTATAATGCAAATCATAATCAAGGAGAGTATGTTTCATCCAAAGGACTTGTGCACAACAAGCCCCCGCGGCAACATACTCCGCCTCGGCGGTTGATAGAGCTACGGAATTTTGCCTAGAGGACCATGAAACAAGACAATTACCGAGAAATTGACATGTCCCACTAGTGCTCTTTCTATCTACTCTACAACCCGCATAGTCGGCGTCCGAATAACTAATCATAGAAAAATCTATAGTTTTCGGATACAAAGACCTAATCCAATCGTTCCTTAACATAACGAATAATGCGTTTTACGGCAATTAAATGAGATTCTTTGGGACACGATTGAAATCTAGCACAAAGACACACACTAAACATGATATCCGGCCTACTTGCCGTTAAATATAAAAGACTACCTATCATGCTTCTAAACAATTTAATATCAACATTTTTACCTTGTTCGTCCTTATCAAGCTTGGTTGTAGTTGCCATGGGAGTGTTGCAAGTTTTAGCGTCTTCAAGTCCAAACCTCTTCACGAGTTCCTTTGCATATTTGGCTTGGCTAATGAAGTTCCCATCTTGCAATTGCTTGACTTGGAGTCCAAGGAAGAAGTTGAGTTCACCCATGGAGGACATTTCAAATTCTTGTTGCATTACCTTTTCAAAATCCTTGCATAAAACTTCATTAGTAGAACCGAAAATTATATCATCAACATAAATTTGGACAATCAAAATATCATTATCAACATGCTTAGTGAATAGAGTAGTGTCTACTTTGCCTTTAATAAAATTGTTTGAAATAAGAAAACTTGAAAGCCTTTCATACCAAGCTCTTGGAGCTTGTTTTAAACCATATAAGGCCTTATCGAGTTTGAAAACAAAATCGGGATGAACATGATCAACAAAACCGGGAGGTTGAGCAACAAAACTTCTTCATTAAGAAATCCATTTAAAAATGCACTTTTTACATCCATTTGAAAAAGTTGAAATTTTTAAAAGATGCATAAGCTAGTGTTATCCGTATGGCTTCAAGCCGTGCTACGGGTGCAAAGGATTCCTCAAAGTCGATTCCCTCAACTTGAGTGTAACCTTGGGCCACTAACCTAGCTTTATTCCTAATGACATTTCCGGACTCATCCATCTTGTTTCTAAGATCCACTTAGTACCAATTATTGGTCTATCGTGGGGCTTAGAACAAGGTGCCAAACTTGGTTGCGCTCAAATTGATTGAGTTCCTCTTGCATGGCAAGCAACCAATATGGGTCCGTCTCGGCTTCGAGAATGCCTTTGGGTTCAAAATGAGAAATGAAAGCAAAGTTACCACATAGGTCATGGAGTTGGAGCGCGTTGTGACTCCTTTGGAAGCATCACCCAAAATGAGCTCCTTCGGATGATTTGTAGCGTATCTCCAAGCTTTGGGAAGTGGTTTGCGCACTTTCCTCATTATCCTTTTGAACTTCACCTAAAGGTTCTTGCTTATCTTCTTGTGCGGGTGAGTCCTTCAAGGATAGTTTCTCCAAGCTTCACCTAATGGTTCAAACTCTACAACATTCTCAACAAACACATTAGACTCTTCAAACTTAACATGCATAGTTTCTTCAATAGAAAGTGAAGATCTAATAAAAACTCTATATGCTTTGCTTGTAGAGGAATATCCTACAAAGATAGCCTCATAAGCCTTAGCATCAAATTTACCCAAATTCTCTTTAGTGTTCAAAACAAACATTTGCATCCAAAAACTTTGAAATAGGAAACATTTGGTTTTCTAAAATGATACATTTCAAAAGAAGTTTTAGAAGAATTTTTGCATAAATAAATACGATTCGATATATAGCATGCGGTGTTTACGGCCTCGGCCCATAAATATTGAGGGAGGTCGTATTCACTTATCATTGTCCTAGCCATCTCTTGAAGTGTTCTATTTTTCCTTTCTACAACTCCATTTTGTTGTGGAGTTCTAGGACAAGACATTTCATGCTTAATTCCCTTTTCATCACAATAAGTCATGAAGAGTTGGTTAACAAACTCACCACCTCTATCACTCCTTATTCTCAAAATCGGAAAACCTTTTTCTTTTTCAAACTTTTTTCTAAAAATCTTAAAGTGAGAAAAAGTTTGATCTTTATTTTGCAAAAAGAAAACCCAAGTAAATCGAGAGAAATCATCAACTAAAACAAATGCAAATCTACTTCCATTTAAGCTTTTAGTTTTAGTTGGTCCAAATAAATCCATATGAATTAATTCTAGAGGTCTAGTTGACATGATATCCTTGATTGGTTTAAAGGAAGACTTGGTTTGTTTCCCAAGTTGGCACGCACTACAAATGCGGTCTTTCTCAAAACTCAAGCAAGGAATACCCTTCACCAATTCCTTTGAATTAATTCTATAAAGATGTTCAAAAGATGCATGTCCTAATCTTCTATGCCAAAGCCATGAATTTTCATCAAAAGCATTTAAACACTTAGTAGAACACTCTACATTAAGCATGTCAATTATATAAACATTGTCATCACGAAAAACGGTCAAAATACAATCATTCGATTTAACATCAAAAATCTTGCATGAAGTATCATCAAAAACAACTTTAAGACCACGATCACAAAATTGACTAATACTAAGTAAATTATGCTTCAAACCATCAACTAAAACAACATTCTCTATAATAGGAGATGAACCGATTTGGATATTACCGATACCAATGATTTTGCCTTTGGAGTCATCCCCGAAGTGACGGAGCCACCTTCCATGTACCTTGATAGGGTTGTGAAGTTGTTGATATCCCATGTCATGTGCCTCGAACAACCACTATCAAGGTACCACCGCTCCCTACGTCTTGGAGCCTTGGTGTGTACCTACATCAAACATTTTAGGACTTGATTTTGGTACCCACATTTTCTTGGGTCCATGAGGGTTAGAACCATTAACCCAAACAAGATTATTTGAGCTATGCAATTTATCATAACAAAATTTAGCTAAATGTCCATTTTTCCCACAATATGTGCATCTATACACTCTACCATATTTAAATGCATAATGAGTGTGTGATTTGTGAGCATTTGCATTGTGAGCATGAAAAGATTTAGCATGAGAAGCATTGGAAGTATGAGCATGTGGAGTCTTAGCATGAGAAACTTTATCATGAGAAATATTCTTTTTAGAAAATTTTTCTTCAAGCTTCTTAGTATTGAAAGCACAATCTTTAAGACTTTTTCAAAATCACTCATTTTAGCTTTAAAAGAAGAAATTTCATTATTATCAACAATAGGGGTTTTACCCTTACAAGAAATCTTATAAGAATGAAATTCATTTTGAATGGAAATAAGATTAGAAGAAAGATCCTCTTTTTCTTGTGAATTAAAGCAAGTTGAGATTTAAGAAAAGCAACTTCCTTTTGTAGTTTAAAACACTCCATTTTCTTATTATCATAAGTTTCGGAAAGTTCTACAAAAGCATGCACTAGAACTTCCTTACTCAAATCATCATCATTATCATCTATGGATTCAAGAGTTTGAGGGGTTACCTTGGGTGTGTTTGCCATGAAACACATGTTCGCGGTGTCCGCCTTTTCTTCATCTTCGGACTCGCTTTCCGAATCCCAAGTAGCCTTGTACGCCCTCTTTTCATCTTGCTTTCTTGGCTTGAAGGAAGAAGTCATTTTCTTCTTGAATTCCGGGCAATCGGCCATGATGTGTCCGGGCTTGCGACAATTGTAGCAAATGATCTTGCGCTCCTCTTTACCTTCAAACTTTCTCCGAAAATTTTGCTTGTTCTTCCGGTACATCCTCTTGATGTTGCGCACGAGGAGGGAGAGCTCCTCATCTTCTTCTTCATCTTCATCTTCGTCTTCAATGGTGGAGGAAGAAGACTTGAAAGCGATAGACTTCTTCTTTGTTGGAGCCGCCTCTTCTCTTGCTTTCTTCTCCATCTCATAGGTTTGAGGTTCCCTATGAGACTTATGATGTCCATCTCATCCTTGTCGTTCAATTCCTTCAAGGTAGTAGACTTGATCTCCCAAGATGGAGGAAGAGCCCGTATCACCTTGCGCACCTTTTGATCATTTGAGATGACGTCACCTAATGAAGAAAGACCATTAGTGATTTTTGTGAAACGAGTAATCATGCAATCAATTGTTTCATCATCTAGCATCTTAAATGATTCATATTGAGACCGCAAGAGATCTACTTTGGCTCTCTTGACTTGTGAGGTCCCTTCATGCGTGACCAATAAGTGTTGCCACATCTCATAGGCGGATTGGCAATGAATAACACGTGTAAGGTCATCCTCATTCAAGGCGGTAAGAAGGAGTTTTGGGCTTTTGAGTTAGCCTCATACATCTTAAAGTCAAGGTCGGTCCAAGTGCTCTCATCACCATCGGGTGCCTCATAGGGTTTGGTCAAGGATTTGGCAACTAAGCTACCTAGTGATTGCAAAAATATAGTCATCCTAACCTTCCAAATAGGGAATTAAGGCCATCAAATTAGGTGGGGATTTAATGTTGTCGGCCATGTTTACTAGTGTATGAATGGATGAATGAAAATGTTGATTAGCAATATTTTAGGATCTCTCTAAGGATGTTAAGCCAAACCTAGAGTCCAAGCTCTGATACCAATTGAAAATCACCTAGAGGGGGGGTGAATAGGTGATAATGCTAATCAAGGGGCAATTTAAAAATTCAAGCTACAAATAAGAATCACAAGATGGATGCAAGCAAGTATATGACAATGAGTATGATGAGCAAGTAATAAGTGCAAGCAAAGTGGAGTAAAGATAGCAAGAATGTAAATCAATCGCAAACACAAAGATATGTTATCGAGGTTCGAGCACCCAGCTCTACTCCCCGCCTTCCCCAGAAGGATTCTAGCTACTTTCACTATCACAAAGATCAATTACAAATGGAGTACCCAACTCCTACAATTTCAGCACAATACAATTTCTAAGTAATCAAAAGATCACAAACTCTCTCTTTCAAATATCTCTTCCCTTACAAAGGTCCTTAGAGAATATTGAGAAGGAATGAAGCTCTTGTGTAAGTGAAGAAAGAAAATCAAATCAGAGAGTATATCAAGAACACTTCTGAAAATGAATGAGAAATATCAGCACAAAAACAAGAAACAAGCTCTTTTGCAATATCCCAAACTTTTGAATTTTCTCTTGAATAAAATGTTGTTTTGAAACTCTCCCCAAAACCCCTATTTATAGAAGAGGGCTAGGGTTTAGATTTAGGAATTAATTACTGAAGATTAGGAAGTAATTAGTTCCAAATATACCCTCCAACGGATATTTAATTTCAAAAATTAAGTTAAAACAGAATTAAAAATATGCCCGTTTACTGTTCAACGGCCATATCGGTCGACTGGCCCGGTCGACCGATAGTTCAAAAATCCGACCGTTATGAACTATCGGTCGACTGGTGCAGTCGACTGCTCCTGACTGAGACTCAAGAAATGTATCGGTCGACTACCGGTAGACATCCGGTCGACCGCATAGCTAAAAATAGAACTATCGGTCGAAGGCCGGTAGACCATCGGTCGACCGAAAACAAACAGAGAGCAAAGCTCTTGCAGTCGGTCGACTTCCGGTAGCCTACCGGTCGACCGACAGACGTGCACACGGATACGTGCACTCTGCCAGATCTTCGGTCGACTGGTGGTATATATCCGGTCGACCGGCTCAAGTCAAAAACTGAAATACAAAGGGAATTTTGAAGAGATTTTATTTTATCAAAAATAATTTCAAACACAAATTCAGTATATAATATAAAAACAGATTTGTAGAAGAAAGAATTAGTGTCAAAATATTTTTGTATATTTTATAGGAAATAAACTTGGAAATAGCATACGCGTGAAAAACGTGTGTGTTTGAGCTTCAAACCTACTCTCTATTCTTTAACATGCTATAAAGCTTATAAAATAAATCCTAAGGACCTCTGAAGCAATCTTTGAGCCATTCAATGCCTTGCAATTGCCTTCTCTTCTATGATCCTTCCTTGATGTGCAATTTGCCTTCATTGCTATGTGGAACTTAGAAGTTTTTGCAAAAGCGAAGCGAATGAGCTCTAAACATGGTACAAAACCTGAAATTCATCTAGATCAAAACATTAGTACCAAATAGCACTTATTTGGTTTGTTATCATCAAAACACAAAACAATGGAGAGTGTAACCTCTTGGGCCAACAAGGTATCCGTGCCGGAGCAACGGGCCTAATTATGCCAAACCACCGTTGTTCGAGGTTTCGCCTCTCAATCCCCAACCTTAGACACCGATTTAGCAAGAGTCAAATTCTAACAACTTTCCCTTTGGTCAATCTCTTAAATGAGTCCGAGATGTCCCTAGGGGCTAACGTCTAGCAATTTTTATTTAGGCTTGGGTTGTGTGAGTGGGGAGGTGATTTTTGGGCTAAGGGAGGGTAATGACTTCCCCACCTTATATTGTATTGGGTGTTGCCCTTAAGTTAAATTTGTGCAAGTATGCAATATAGATAAGATGAACACAAAAAAGTGAGCAATCACTGAAGTGTTTGTCCTATACTATATGCAATGCCATATGTACACCTCCTATCACAACAACATAGGAACAAAATACAGTATATTAGAATGAAAATTGACACGTGCCTAGATGCAAATGTCTAAACCATTTTTAAAGCATCCAATTTCCGTATTTTAATTCTTAAAATTATTTACAGTGTACAGGTAATAATAAAAAAAAATTTAGCAGCAGAGTATATGAATGTACAAGAAATTACCCGACCACACTTGAGCAAGTGTGGACTTCTGCAATGCTAAAATTTAACCTGCACGCCAAAAAACAAAGAAGAAAAGTTAACAAACTTGTGAAATCAAACCGTTCCCATCCCCGGTAACGGCGCCAAAATTTGATCGGGGAAAAATCGCGAACAAAAAGTGTATGTTTTGAAATGGATGTTTAAAGTGTGTGTGCTTTGGCTTCCTCGATACTTCCGTTATAGCATAGAGGCTAAAACGAGTCGAATCCACAAGGACGGGAGGCGATAGAAGCTTTACCGGTTGATTCACGTGTTTGTTAAAAAGTTTTTCAAAGTTTTAAAGAATGAAAAGAAAAAGAAACAAAGAATGAAAAGATAAGTGTACTGTAAAAACAAGGAAGTGGGAAACATAGAAAAGAATTGTTTTTGTAGTTTTGTTTTTATATCTAAAATGAAGTGAAAAAGAAAGAAAACTCACGGCTACTAACTACTAATGACTCCACCAACACGCTAACCTCTTAGTGATAGTTGCCTCACATGTATCATTGGCCATCACTAGTCCTTGGTTCAAGAGCAATTCAAAGCATGACCCATATGTAACTCATCACAACCCAACTAAACAAACAAGTGCAAGCTACACTTAAACCATCAAAACTAAAAGTAAGCATGGAGTAAAGTAATGTTAACTTGTTAGTGGTTAGGAAGTTTAAGTTAGATCCATCATCATGAGCCATCAATGGCTCTTGCAAGAGCAAGGCCAAAACGAGGCTATTAGATTCATGTGGATTATCAAATAAGAAGTAGACTAGTTGGTGGTTAGTAGTTAGTTGCCATGAGAGAAAAGATTAGCTACACATGTAAAAGAGATTAGAGAGAAGAAAACATAGAGAGGTAAAGAGAGCACCTTTCATAGATTGTCACCTTCTATTACAAGCACTCTTGCATTCCAAACATGAACCACTCTCTATCCCTAATACAGATCTAAAATAAATGGAAGATACAAAAGGGAAGAAGAAGAACTAACCTAACCTAAACTAAACTACAACATGAAAATGAAAACTACCCTAAAATCTGCATATCCTCGCTCTGGAACCCCAGGGGGGTATTTATAGGCATCAGAGGAACAGGGGGCCAGGGGACAAACCCTGCCTGAAGCGGCGCGCGCGCCGCGGCCCCTTGGTGGCCGCGCGCGCGGCGCTTCGAGCCGCGCGCGGTCCTTTTGGTCCCCTGTCAGATTCTGCTCCCGGTTTCTGGTTTCTGGCCCCTGGTTTTGACGAATCAGCTCCTCTAGGTCAATGGATATGATAATAGGCTTTTAATCACCAATTAAATGGTGATTTAGATCTTCTTCTTCATTTGCACACTATGAACCTAGGATCAAGCAAGCAAGGTATTATTAGCAGAATTTATTATCAAATAAATGTGAAGATGAGGTATAAATTATGCAAAATTAGATACTAATCATACCCCCACACCTATCTTTTTGCTCGTCCCGAGCAAAACAAAAATAAGAAAATTATTACACCACTTTCCCAGGTGATGCGATTACACTGAGCATGTGCAACACGCCGTTAAACCTCTAAGTTTCCCCTAGAGGAGGAGTTTTGTCTCCTGAGGGTTTTCAGCGGATTACACCCACAAAATCCATAAAGAAAGAAACAAATTGTTAGTATTTTGAAAACACATTTTGAAATAGAGAAAAATGTTGAAATATTTTTGTAAAAATATAAGTGCTCTAAGGTCATAGGTTAATCAGAAATTGTTCTTTCTTAAACTAAGTCAAAATGAACAAAATCTTGTTATAAATTAAATGTAAGAATTTAAAATTGAATTGACTCTTTGATCTTTCATAAAATTCTTAGAAAATATGCACTTTGTGGACTGTGAAGATTTTTGGGATATCGACTCTAACTGTCATGCCATTTATTTAATATATATATTTATTTATTTATTTTTTATCTTTTTTCTTTCCCCTTAGTTTTCTTAGGCTTTCTTATTTACCCGGGTAGTGAGCCTTTAGCGGTGACTCCCAAACCAGATGGTCTTAGGGCACCAGAGAGAACATCCCTCGGACTTAAGGACTCGAGTAAACAAGGCCACAAAACTAAAGGGGTTATTTATTTTTTGTTCACCATTTTAGGTATGAATAATCATGCTTCCTGAGCATAATTAACCAACTTCGATAAGTGATTTTATTATCAATTTTTTTTGTATATATATATTTATTTTTGGCATTTCAGTCTTTGTTTCAATCCCAAAAATTGTATAAGTGTGGAGTGCATAAATCTAAGGCTAAAAATTCAAGATCAAATTATCTTTTCAATTTTACTTTCTTATCCTAAAATTTAAACAAGATCTATTATTTTGACTCGGTTTAAAATTTCATAATTTTAGGTCTTCCTAATTCCTAAGATAATCTTAATTTTCTTAAAAAGGGATCAAAACTATTTCTCTTATTTCAAAAAGTTTTGTAAAAAGAAAAGAAAAGTTTTATATAAAAGATATTTCTATTTCTATTTTTATTTATTTATTTATTTTTGTTTAAGTAAAAAAAAGTATAAAAGAAAGAAAATATAAAACTAACTATGTTAGTAAACCCTCCCCCACACTTATCTCATGCATGGTCCTCAATGCATCGTGAATGTGTATAGACATGAAACAAATGGAGAGGGAAGGAAGATTACCTCAAGGGGGTGGCTGGTGGTGGTCGGATTGGGCCAAGCGTTGCGACCCAATCAAAATAGCGTGGATCGTGTAGGAATCCGCCAGTGACCTCTCTAATATGACCCAGTAAAAGAATGATGGACTGAATGGACTTATTTAAAAAATATCCCCATCTAATTTCCAATTTTCGAAAATAATTATTGAGTCAGTTTTGTCAACCTTCTTGTCCAACAATGGAGTGTGATTTTGAGAGATGATTGATTTGGGCTCAATTGGAACAGGACAAAAACTGATACCGACTCAGGAAGTTGACTCAGATCAAGTCGAGAGTCAACAATGAGAGTCGAAATTGGTTCAAAAATAGGGTCCAAACCAAAGATTGATGTTCACCCACTTTCCCCATGAATGAAATGTGATCATGAGAGATTGGTGATTCCATTTCACGGTGAATGGGTACAGGATTCAATGTTGACTTCGGAATAGAGAAAAAAATCTGATAAAGATACCGGGGTCATTATTAAATCAAAAAGTGAAATAGAACTACTAACATGAGGTTCAGGATCACATTTAGGTTCGATTTGAATTTCAGGAAAGGGATAACTTGCCAAAATGTCCAGGCGACTTCATAACTGGAGATTGGTCAAGTTCAAATGTGTGTTCTGAGATTGAATCGGGATTTCCAAAATGACATGATTCATGGGTCCAATCAGTAGAGTTAGGGATATAAGAATCGGTCAACGGTTGACAAGAAAGATTATCCTCGCTCTCATTGATCAAATTGCTCATAATTGAGTCTAACCTACTGATAGGTTAGGTTACAGAATTTGGCTTTGGAATCATGTCTCCATACTCTCGGCAATTGATTGATAATATGAGTATGGATGTTGATTTTGGAAATTATGGTAAAATTGTGAGTCCATCGGGTTTTTTTGATTGCTGCTCGGACTCACGCAAGGGTTCCATACTCAAGTCCAGTATTGATGGTGTTTATTTTGAATAGGTGATACTGGAAAAGATGAGTAGGACTCTGAAATATGGTTGAGATGATGAGTCCAACATGTTTTGCATTTATCACAAAGGACTTCCAAACGCTTTTCTAGCTAAGATTCTTCTTCAATTGGATGCTCTAGAAAGGAGTATGTGGAGTTTGATGTGGGAAGGATTGTGAATTGAGCAAATTTGCATTTGTTGTAGGGACTCTTCTATACTCCTTCCAAATCAGATTTTTCTTCGGGAGGTGGACAGGAAAGGAGTATATGAACCAAAATTAGGGAATGAACTTTGTGAAAATTGTGGACAAGGCGGTTTAAAGTTTGACTCAGGGGAGGTGAATCCCATTGACTCTGTGAAGAGTTGAAATTAGTTTGAAAATTATAGTCATGAGATTGAGGATATGGGTCATATTGAGTCGAATAATCCCAACTTGGCATATATGGTTGGTTCATATTGTACATAGCTGGGTTCGAGTTATCCGAGTCAAATGAGGTCGGAGTGAAATATGGATTCATATTATGATTGAAAGAATATTGTTGTTAAAATCCATATCACAGTATACAAAAAAGAAAACAAACAAACAAGCAAACAAACAAACAAAGAAAAGAAAAAGAAAAAGAAAACAAGCCTATGCTAGGGTGCTTAGACCTAGACGATTCCTAACTGGTTAGACTGTCCACGGGGGGTCTATTATCGGAAGCTGACCACGAGTTAATCGGCCAGGTAGGGGCAAGATCGGTGGGAGGTATCCGTGCCGGAGCAACGGGCCCTAATTATGCCAAACCACCGTTCTTCGAGGGTTTCGCCTCTCAATCCCCAACCTTAGACACCGATTTAGCAAGAGTCAAATTCTAACAACTTTCCCTTAGGTCAATCTCTAAATGAGTCCGAGATGTCCCTAGGGGCAACGTCTAGCAATTTTTATTTAGGCTTGGGTTGTGTGAGTGGGAGGGTGATTTTGGGCTAAGGGAGGGTAATGACTTCCCCACCTTATGTTGTATTGGGTGTTGCCCTTAAGTTAAATTTGTGCAAGTATGCAATATAGATAAGATGAACACAAAAAAGTGAGCAATCACTGAAGTGTTTGTCCTATACTATATGCAATGCCATATGTACACCTCCATCACAACAACATAGGAACAAAATACAGTATATTGGAATGAAAATTGACACGTGCCTAGATGCAAATGTCTAAACCATTTTAAAGCATCCAATTTCCGTATTTTAATTCTTAAAATTATTTACAGTGTACAGGTAATAATAAAAAAAAAATTTAGCAGCAGAGTATATGAATGTACAAGAAATTACCCGACCACACTTGAGCAAGTGGGACTTCTGCAATGCTAAAATTTAACCTGCACGCCAAAAAACAAAAAAAGAAAAGTTAACAAACTTGTGAAATCAAAACGTTCCCAACCCCGGTGAAAGCGCCAAAATTTGATCGGGGAAAAATCGCGAACAAAAAGTGTATGTTTTGAAATGGATGTTAAAGTGTGTGTGCTTTGGCTTCCTCGATACTTCCGTTATAGCATAGAGGCTAAAACGAGTCGAATCCACAAGGACGGAGGCGATAGAAGCTTTACCGGTTGATTCACGTGTTGTTAAAAAGTTTTTCAAAGTTTTAAGAATGAAAGAAAAGAAACAAAGAATGAAAAGATAAGTGTACTGTGAAAACAAGGAAGTGGGAAACATAGAAAAGAATTGTTTTTGTAGTTTTTGTTTTTATATCTAAAATGACGTGAAAAAGAAAGAAAACTCACGGCTACTAACTACTAATGACTCCACCAACACGCTAACCTCTTAGTGATAGTTGCCTCACATGTATCATTGGCCATCACTAGTCCTTGGTTCAAGAGCAATTCAAAGCATGACCCATATGTAACTCATCACAACCCAACTAAACAAACAAGTGCAAGCTACACTTAAACCATCAAAACTAAAAGTAAGCATGGAGTAAAGTAATGTTAAACTTGTTAGTGGTTAGGAAGTTTAAGTAGATCCATCATCATGAGCCATCAATGGCTCTTGCAAGAGCAAGGCCAAAACGAGGCTATTAGATTCATGTGGATTATCAAATAAGAAGTTAGACTAGTTGGTGGTTAGTAGTTAGTTGCCATGAGAGAAAGATTAGTACACATGTAAAAGAGATTAGAGAGAAGAAAACATAGAGAGGTAAAGAGAGCACCTTTCATAGATTGTCACCTTCTATTACAAGCACTCTGCATTCCAAACATGAACACTCTCTATCCCTAATACAAGATCTAAATAAATGGAAGATACAAAAGGGAAGAAGAAGAACTAACCTAACCTAAACTAAACTACAACATGAAAATGAAAACTACCCTAAAATCTGCATATCCTCGCTCTGGAACCCCAGGGGGGTATTTATAGGCATCAGAGGAACAGGGGGCCAGGGGACAAACCCTGGCCTGAAGCGGCGCGCGCGCCGCGGCCTTGTGGCGCGCTGCGCGGGCGCTTCGAGCCGCGCGCGCGGTCCTTTTGGTCCCTGTGTCAGATTCTGCTCCGGTTTCTTTCTGGCCCCTGGTTTTGACGAATCAGCTCTCTAGGTCAATGGATATGATAATAGGCTTTTAATCACCAATTAAATGGTGATTTAGATCTTCTTCTCATTTGCACACTATGAACCTAGGATCAAGCAAGCAAGGTATTATTAGCAGAATTTATTATCAAATAAATGTGAAGATGAGGTATAAATTATGCAAAATTAGATACTAATCATACCCCCACACCTATCTTTTTGCTCGTCCCGAGCAAAACAAAAATAAGAAAATTATTACACCACTTTCCCAGGTGATGCGATTGCCACTGAGCATGTGCAACACGCCGTTAAACCTCTAAGTTTCCCCTAGAGGAGGAGTTTTGTCTCCTGAGGGTTTTCAGCGGATTACACCCACAAAATCCATAAGAAAGAAATAATTGTTAGTATTTTGAAAACACATTTTGAAATAGAGAAAAATGTTGAAATATTTTTTGTAAAAATATAAGTGCTCTAAGGTCATAGGTTAATCAGAAATTGTTTCTTTCTTAAACTAACAAAATGAACAAAATCTTGTTATAAATTAAATGTAAGAATTTAAAATTGAATTGACTCTTTGATCTTTTCATAAAATCTTAGAAAATATGCACTTTGTGGACTGTGAAGATTTTTGGGATATCGACTCTAACTGTCATGCCATTTATTTAATATATATATTTTATTTATTTATTTTTATCTTTTTTTTCTTCCCTTAGTTTTCTTAGGCTTTCTTATTTACCCGGGTAGTGAGCCTTTAGCCGGTGACTCCCAAACCAGATGGTCTTAGGGCACCAGATGAGAAAACATCCCTCGGACTTAAGGACTCGAGTAAACAAGGCCACAAACCTAAAGGGGTTATTTTATTTTTTTGTTCACCATTTTAGGTAGAATAATCATGCTTCCTGAGCATAATTAACCAACTTCGATAAGTGATTTTTATTATCAATTTTTTGTGTATATATATATTTATTTTTTGGCATTTCAGTCTTTGTTTCAATCCCAAAAATGTATAAGTGTGGAGTGCATAAATCTAAGGCTAAAATTCAAGATCAAATTATCTTTTCAATTTTACTTTCTTATCCTAAAATTAAACAAGATCTATTATTTTGACTCGGTTTAAAATTTCAAAATTTTAGGTCTTCCTAATTCCTAAGATAATCTTAATTTTCTTAAAAAGGGATCAAAAACTATTCTCTTATTTCAAAAAGTTTTGTAAAAAGAAAAGAAAAGTTTTTATATAAAGATATTCTATTTCTATTTTTATTTTTATTTATTTATTTTTTTTGTTTAAGTAAAAAAAAGTATAAAAGAAAAGAAAATATAAAACTAACTATGTAGTAACCCTCCCCC
Source organism: Agave tequilana (assembly GCA_038442645.1). Classification (NCBI taxonomy): domain Eukaryota; kingdom Viridiplantae; phylum Streptophyta; class Magnoliopsida; order Asparagales; family Asparagaceae; genus Agave; species Agave tequilana. The sequence goes on from JAVJIF010010014.1 coordinate 138,845, forward strand.
ACACTTATCTCATGCATGGTCCTCAATGCATCGTGAATGTGTATAGACATGAAACAAATGGGAGGGAAGGAAGATTACCTCAAGGGGGTGGCTCTGGTGGTGGTCGGATTGGGCCCAAGCGTTGCGACCAATCAAAATAGCGTGGATCGTGTAGGAATCCGCCAGTGACCTCTCTAATATAGACCCAGTAAAAGAATGATGGACTGAATGGACTTATTTAAAAAATTATCCCCATCTAATTTCCAATTTTCGAAAAAATTATTGAGTCAGTTTTGTCAACCTTCTTGTCAACAATGGAGTGTGATTTTGAGAGATGATTGATTTGGGCTCAATTGGAACAGGAACAAAAACTGATACCGACTCAGGAAGTTGACTCAGATAAGTCGAGAGTCAACAATGAGAGAGTCGAAATTGGTTCAAAAATAGGGCCCAAACCAAAGAATTGATGTTCACACACTTTCCCCATGAATGAAATGTGATCATGATAGATTGGTGATCCATTTCACGGTGAATGGGTACAGGATTCAATGTTGACTTCGGAATAGAGAAAAAAATCTGATAAAGATACCGGGGTCATTATTAAATCAAAAAGTGAAATAGAACTACTAACATGAGGTTCAGGATCACATTTAGGTTCGATTTGAATTTCAGGAAAGGGATAACTTGCCAAAATGTCCAGGCGACTTTCATAACTTGGAGATTGGTCAAGTTCAAATGTGTGTTCTGAGATTGAATCGGGATTTCCAAAATGACATGATTCATGGGTCCAATCAGTAGAGTAGGGATATAAGAATCGGTCAACGGTTGACAAGAAAGATTATCCTCGCTCTCATTGATCAAATTGCTCATAATTGAGTCTAACCTAGATAGGTTAGGTTACAGAATTTGGCTTTGGAATCATGTCTTCCATACTCTCGGCAATTGATTGATAATATGAGTATGGATGTTGATTTTGGAAATTATGGTAAAATTGTGAGTCCATCGGATTTTTTGATTGCTGCTCGGACTCACGCAGGGTTCCATACTCAAGTCCAGTATTGAGAGGTTGTTTATTTTGAATAGGTGATACTGGAAAAGATGAGTAGGACTCTTGAAAATATGGTTGAGATGATGAGTCCAACATGTTTTGCATTTTATCACAAAGGACTTCCAAACGCTTTTCTAGCTAAGATTCTTCTTCAATTGGATGCTCTAGAAAAGGAGTATGTGGAGTTTGATGTGGGAAGGATTGTGAATTGAGCAAAATTTGCATTTGTTGTAGGGACTCTTCTATACTCCTTTCCAAATCAGATTTTTCTTCGGGAGGTGGAACAGGAAAAGGAGTATATGAACCAAAATTAGGGAATGAACTTTGAAAAATTGTGGACAAGGCGTTTTAAAGTTTGACTCAGGGAGGTGAATCCCCATTGACTCTGTGAAGAGTTGAAATTAGTTTGAAAATTATAGTCATGAGATTGAGGATATGGGTCATATTGAGTCGAATAATCCCACTTGGCATATATGGTTGGTTCATATTGTACATAGCTGGGTTCGAGTTATCCGAGTCAAATGAGGTCGGAGTGAAATATGGATTCATATTATGATTGAAAGAATTATTGTTGTTAAAATCCATATCACAGTATACAAAAAAGAAAACAAACAAACAAGCAAACAAACAAACAAAGAAAAGAAAAAGAAAAAGAAAACAAGCCTATGCTAGGGTTGCTTAGACCTAGACGA